>JAJQOW010000104.1:0-178049 GCA_037975125.1 Latrodectus hesperus
TTGAATCGTTTAAATATCTTGAAAAAAAGAATTTTGAATACTGTCCTGAATAATAAATTGATCTCTCGTGGACTAATCTAATTGATCTCCTATCGCACAGACTAAGTATTTTATACTGAGCAAAATTGACTCATCTATGGCTCCATCCATTGCTCCGTTATTATTCTTCTGAGCCTCATTGCCCCGCCTCTGAGGACTTTGATGGCTTGTCAACTATTGCCGGAAGAGCATTTCAGAAGTCTAAGTATCCAGCCCTGTAGAGCTACCGAACCAATGGCAGCATTAGAAAAATAGAGGGAATTCCAAATCACAAACATCATTGTGTCATATTCCGATTTAGGTTAATTTTATCGATATGAAATAATGCATCTTAGTCTAGGAGAAATGTATTATTTCCTACCGATAAAATTAATGTCAGTAACATTCAAGTTAAGGTATTGCGAAATGTTGATGAGCAATTTTAAAGAGAATCATTAAAATTAGTTTTGTTGTTGCTGCTTATACCCGACTGGCGTGACAGTACCATCACACCAGCCCCATGAATCCAAAAATAGTCAGTCTCTCAAGCACCACTTCCGGTCTCAACTTCATGTCCCCTCTCTCATACCCAATGCACTGAAAAATATGAGATGGGGAGGCCTGAACCACACGACATTTGGGACAGAGAGGGTAGATTTTGGTACCAGTGACGTGTCTCTGAGCAAGCAGGTGACCACTTCGCAGTCTTGTCAAAGCCGTTTGGCTGCATCTCTTGTGTTTATCCACTAGTGCTGAACCAGGATGTTTGCATGTGTACCATTCGTGGGTAGGAATGGTATCCCTAAAAGTAGCATTGATAACCATCCTAACTCTAGAGGTCAGCTCTGAGGACGACAAGCAGTCTCCAATGATGATATTCTGTAGGCTTCCATCCTTGGCTAACTGATCCGCAACTTCGTTCCCATACACATTAACATGAGATGGCACCCACTGGAAGACTATGGTACTGGCTTTCAAATTAGTAAGATGTTGTACTATTTTAGTTGTTGTTATGTCACCATGCCGCCACCACTGGGCCAGATGTTGTATGGAGCTTCGGCTATCACTGAGGATCCAAATATCAGAGACAAATTAGAGAGGTTAAAAATAGTAAACAAAGGATATGAATGAAGGAAAAAGTATGTTAATCATTCTTAGTTATCAACGTCTTCATGCTAGTTGATGCGTTCTAGGTGTATAAAATATTTGTCTGCAAAAACACTTCCGGCTGCTTATTTTAACACCTACTTTAAAATCCGCTAAGTATAGCCAATCATCCTGCCATTTTGAGCCACTGTCAGGTGAAGAAGTCAACACCTGAGCTGGTGCACTGCGCTCCATCCCACGCCACATCAGTGGAAGGACATTGCAGCCACGACCTATTTTACGTGTTCTAGTCACCATTAGTGAAAAAGATGGATCTTCAGTTGGTTTTGGAACAAAACTCATTCCCTATCTGTCACGGCTTTTCCAACCAGCCACGAGATGAAAACTTTTACGAATTTTATTTACCTTCGCAAATAGCTTTTTCATTTGTAGGAAACAAATTTTTCCGAAGTTAACATAGAATCTTAACGTATTTCTGGACAGAAAGTTGTCAAACAGGGATCGCTGACCAACACGGCGAACGTGCAAAATCCATCTGTTTAACCTGCTCTGAGTCAGTCATGTTCAAATCATGTAAAATCTCCATGTTCAAATCAAAGAACTACTTCATCAGTCGAATTTTTCAACCACATAATTTAATCCTCAGAAGTTTAAATTGATCATGGATTAAAATTTCTAACGTCACTCCTTCGAAATGGGTGCAATTTAAATTTATATTCATTTTTTGTTTTATAATTACCTAGAGGAATTGTTCACAGAAAAATAAATCCAAAGTCACTGCTCTAAAAATTAAAAAAAGTAAGGATAATGAATCATAATCTTCGAATAAATGATACATATTTTGTGACACAGATTTTAAAATTTAAAAGTGACGGTAGAAAGATTTTACTTTTATTAAGCCGACCAACTTGTCTAGTGGTCAGCGTGCCTGACTGCGGATAAGGAGGTTCTGGGTTCGAATTCCTGTTCGGGCATGGATGTAATTTCTCTATCTATCTTTATCCTTTCCTTGTATGAATGAGGTGTGAATGGTTGCCTACCCTATAAACGGGTACCTATAGCAAGTGTGTAGAGCAAAGTCGTACTTTCATTTTCATGGTGCTCTGATTAAAACGAAAGACGCTCCCAATCGAATTAATTCGCATAGCATAGCGAGCTTGGCTTGTCCAAGTGTCATTAGTAAACAACAACAACTTTTATTATAAGAATCTACATCATATTTTGAGCTCTCAATCATTACTTTAGGATCATTGCAATTATGGTTTCAAGAGCTAATTTCACATTTTTTACGAAAAGTTTTTATTAGTTAAAAGTGGAAAAAGATGTTTAAGAAAATATTATATAATGTTACAAGCATAAATGTAAAAAATTGCCCACAATGCATGAGACATTGCAAAACTATCCTTTTCCGAATGCCCTCAATAGTTGTACGCAATTTGAAGATAATCAGAGAAAAAGTAAATAAATGAAAGCTTTTGCATGAAAAAACAATCTGTTTCAGGCCGGGGTCAGCTGACTCCCGCATAATAATGGAAACTGCTTTTTTCGAAATGGAAGTCAGAGCCTTGACCTCAAAGAAGCTTGCATTTGGCACAGGGTGCTACGACCTCCTGGTTCCCAAGACAACGGAAATGCTGCCCCGTCCCGTGCCGGACTCACAATGGAATCAAGGATACATTCTCAAGGTTAGAATCAGAGAGGCATTGTGTTCCTTCTTTCATTGCAAAGTGCCTAGTGATGAGATCGTTTGCGAGGAAGAGAAAACCACGCCGTTGCCATCTTCTGTGTTTTAAAACATGAATCCATAACATTTGTCAGCTTAGTTGTGGCGTTGATAGCTTCTTACTCGGTGAAATTGTTGTTATATTGCAGTATTTGCTAGATTAGATCGTATTTGTACACACATATCTTATGAAAAATTTATGATATTTTATATTTGGCAAAAATTAAAAACTCGATATTCAAAAGATGAAGAAGTCGGGAGTATCTCCATTGGCAGATCCCAAAATATGAATAAATAATATAAAACAAACGATTTTAAGAACTTCAACGAACCTTTTTAGCCCGTGTTCTACAAATCTGCTTTTTATGATTTCCGCAATATTAATAAAAGGAAAAATTTTAAATGTTGGCATAAGCAAGGCAATGAAGATTCAAGAGAGATTGTTTACAAATATTGCAGTTTAGAATTCTATTCATGAATGAAATTTTTAAAAATTTAAATCGTCCTTGCAGATTTAAACCTACTATAAAGTGGCTGTTGTGTCATGTCTTTTTCATTTTGCTTTTTATGTTGTTCTAATGTAAATGTGTCAAGCAGCTTCTCACGCCGCAATGTTTTGCTCCTCATATAAGAAATCGTTTTATCAACAAAATGAACTGCGACACTATTCTCAGATATTCGATAAAGAACTTCGCCTTGTTTGCTGCCTCTCGAAGAATGTGATTTGAAGGCAGACTGCAAATTCGTCGACATGTCGAATTTATTGCGCCGTTTCAATACGATGTGACATGGATAAAACATTAAACGTCATGGATATTTTAAACCAATGAGAATTATAATAAAGTGTATTACCTCAGGATCTCAACTGTAGAAAGAAACAACCCCTTATGGTTAATAATTAGAATAATAATAATTCTAACAATTGTTATTTCCCTGGAATACGAGAAAGACAACTTTGGGAACAATGTTAATGACATGATACGTTCAATAAAAATAAATTATGAGAACATATGTGTCCCAACTCTGCGATAACAATGTCAATCACATATAAAAACGAGAGCTCCAGTGGCTCAGTAGCTTCATGCCGCTTCCCGTAAGCTCAGCAAAGTGAAGCATCATTTGCCGCAGGCAGTGGTTGGGAGGGTGACCACGGTGTACTCTCCTTCACTGGGTTGCTGGAACTCCGTAGGTTGGGGACGTGTCTACGTTTATCTGTGACGTCCAAAGTCCTTCCGCTGGTGTGGCGTGGATGTGGAGAGGAGGGTGCCAGCTCAGGTGTGGCCTCGTCACCTGACCTTGGTTCAAAATTACGAGGCACCTTAATTAGAGCAAAGACGTACTTTCACCTTCGTGGTGCTCTGTTCCAAACGAAAGACGCACCCGTTTGACTTAATTCGCACTGCCAACGGCATAGCGAGCTTGGCTTGTCCAAGTGTCATAAGTAACAACAACAACAACATATAAAAAGTATAAAAGAAAAATGATTACATACAACAGCATTTCTCCTGTTTTTCCTTTAGTTTCAAGAAGTAACTTTTACAAATTCATTGTAAAATAAACTGCGCAGGAACTTAATACACATTTTGTAATAGGTTAATAATGCATAATATAAATTCCTCTATATGTTGTTATTGATGGGCTTATATATTTGTAACCAGGAGATTTTAAACATTTAAAATTGAACTTTAACGAGAATGACGAGTATATGAAGCTAATGCAGCAAATGATTAGTTGGAACATTATTACACAGAATAAGACATTGAATCATTAGCACTTGACATTAGTTAGATATCAAATATGCATTGAGTTTCGAATCATTAATTCAGATTCTGTAGCAAGAAGAATGATGATGAGACTTTGTAACTATATGATATGCATATTGATGTGATTCCTTGTTCAGAATTAAACTAGAAATAACACGAATTTGCAAATGAGAAATGAATTTATACAATACAGCAAAAATACTTAAATATTGTTGTAAAAAGTAAATTTATAAATCCCCCTATAAAAGTATGACATTTGCCATTGCTAAAAATTTAAAAATATAATCGATTATCATATTGCCATTTTCTCGGTAGTCGTATGGAAACTCAAAGGCATATATTGTGTTTAAAAATATGCTGCATAGACAGCGAGTTAACAATTTCACACACACACATTTTACATAATTTATTTATAGTTTATATTTATACAATATAAACTTTTAATATTATCAACTTTTGCTAAAGCAACCGATTTGAACACATAAAAATATCGACGGAAACTAAAAGTCTTTTGCTAAATATCTATATAATTTACTAATGATATAATGCAGGCAACATGAATTGTAATGCTGGCAATATGTAATGTAATACTTCAATCCCTCGCTTTAAAAGTATCAGACGGGCAACATCTCATATAAAAAAATCCTTGACGAGCTTCTTGAAAAAGATTTTAAGATATCTTTGAATGAAAATTAATTTTGATATAGATGATATTGAAAATAAAAACGCAAAACCATATTAAATGCTTTTTGAGATTATGTTTTGTAGTTAGAAAGTCAATTAAAAGACGAAAAAAAGTAAAAAAATCTCTCACATACTTTCTTAATTAAAAGATAAAAATACGATAGTAATTTTTATAGAAGAAAATCTGTAGTGTTGATGTAATCAAGGCATTAGTCTTAACGTTTAAAAGAGATTATTACAAATATTGCAATTATTAATTTCGAATTCTGTTCATAATAAAATTAAAAATAATAATATTCCTCGCCGATTTAAACTAAGCATTAAGTGGCTGTTTTGTCATGTCTTTTTCATTTTGCTTTTTATAGTGTTCTATTGTCCACGTGACAATGGAAAACGGCTTCTTATATGCTTTGCTCCTTATATAAGAAATCATATTATTAACAGAATGAACTTTGACTCTATTCTCAAACATTCGATGGTAAACTTCGCCTTGTTTGCTGCCGCTCGAAGAATGCGGTTTGAAGGCAGGCAGCAAATAAATCGACAAGTCGGATGTACGACGCGGTCTTTACGATGGGATGTAGTAGAAAGGTTATTTGACGTCATGAATATTTTAAGCCAATGAGAATCGAAATAGAGTGGCGCAGTATTGAGCTCGAGTGGAACGAAAAAAAAAAACCACTTTTTTTTTTTAAGGTTAATAATAATTAAATCAATTTAAAATATTCACAGTTTAATTTATAAGCAATGTTCATACATCAAATTTTAAGAAAGTGACGCAAGTTGTGAAATTTTAAATAAATACCTCGCATGAAAATCACATTTTTAACTTTCAATAATTTTTCGGTGTTTAGAAACCGAAAAGTCGAATCACTTTTACGATTTTGAGAACAGCGCTTTTATATTAAAAAAAATAATAAAAATAAAAATAAGGGAATCTCTCAAATTTATTGCTTTTTCCTATTTGGCCAGACAAAAATAAAGCAAAGCCGTAAAAATGGCGCCAAGAAAGGAGTTTCTTGTAGAAAGTAACGTGACTCTTGACCCGTTTATCCAGGGAATTAGAACTGGCGTGACATAACTTGGCTTTATTTATGTATTTTTTAGGGCGCTGACCGCGAACATTTGGGGAAAAACAAGGTATTTTCTCAATTCCTTATGATAAAACGTTCTATATATTCAAATGACAGTTGTATAGAATCTCATTAAAAATACTTATTGCGCTGATGACGAAAATTTCTTTTACAAATATAGAAAATGCTTACAATTATTGGTCACAAAAAATATTTTTTATTTAAAAGCTTATTTACCATTCTAAATAAAATAATTCTCCTAATTAATTTTAAGATTTTTTACAAATGACTTGGCAAGAAGAACCCCAGTTCATGTCTCCCTGGAGGCAACATGTTTGGTACCTGGTCCAGATAAAGACCGGTGTGAGACTGAGAAAAATTTGCGCCCTTTGAACTATCATAAGTTATTGAGAAATCTACGCGGAGTTTTTCATCTTCTAAGTACGTCTCGTAACTAAACTCGACTCTTGACAATTCACAAACGGTTGTCTTCGTTTAATTACAAGAATTTATAAAAATATTCTGTCCGAAACATATAGTAATCACAAATTCCATTATTTTTCATTTATCAGATTACCCGATTTAAATTATTAATTTAATTGGAAATACATGTTTATTTTATTAAATGATTACAGCTATCGCACTTAATTATGAGGTGATGGGAGAAGATTTCTATTGAAACAACCAAATATAATGTAAAGAAAAAAGTTTTTCGCCATTCTTTAAGATTATAATAAGGGAATCCATAATTGAGAAGACTACCTATTATAAAAAAAGATTAAGATATTTAAATTATATATATAATATTTTCATTTTATAGTGCATATTCTTATGGGAAAAATACATTTCAGAGTGCCCCTAGCGAAAATTAGGAATTTTTTGTCGCTTAAAGTATTTGAAGGAAGAAGATGGCGCCAAAAACACTATACAATGATACACACAATTTAAAAAATTATACAAATTTTACTGATATTAATAAATATAAAAAATAATATTCTTTACTTTTATAAAATATGTAAAATAATAATTTATCACCCTATGCAGCATCACCCAATTGGCATTCATTTGGCGAGAAACCAAGGGGCCCTCTGAAGTATAAGTTACACTTAGTCTTATTAAATAAAACTATCCATTTCAATTATTGCATTGACAATTATTGCATCGCATTTCACTCAACTTGCACAAACCAATGGCTTCTTTCGATTCTCGTGACATAAATTATTACTTACACACATATAAGCTGTTAAAAACAAACCTTAACTACACACGAGTCTGAAGGTTGAAAACTAGAGACTTAAAACTGGATTTGTTTAAGGATTAGCTTCATGTTAATGGCCCACTTGCAATTGGCTGCCACACTTAGCTTGGCGTGTTGATAAGGTTAAGGAGGAAAAATACACGAAATAATTACAAATTTGTTAATACTGTCGCGAGCTTTGCAAAGAAATCGAATACAATTGAAACACTACTGGAAGACATACCGTAGTATTATACCAGCTATTCCTCTTTGTTAGTAACTTGATAAAAAATGATCATAATAAATATTTCGCAATTAAGAAGAGATCTTTTGTTTTAAAGATGAAATAATCTTAACCTAACACGGAATCCTATAAGTAAGAGATCAGAGAATAATTTTCCATTGTTGAAAAATCTGGCGACACTATAATTATCACAACAAACGCACCAGCAGCCATCTCGGAAAACATGCTAATTCTTTGGGTGAATAAAAAGCGTTTCAAAAGAAGCAACGTCGTCTCAAAATTTAAGATAAAAGAAATTACGTATGTCCCCAATCCCTTAAAATCTTCTTGTTGAAAAGAGAATGATTTGGAAAAAAAGTTAATTTAGCTACAAGACAATTACTTTCGAATGGCGCTTGTTTGTGGCGACGAATCATTGTCTTCTTTGTGCTGGCATTCACCTCGATTTCTGAGAAACTTATCGGAATCGGGTCACAGTGATGAAACCGCCGATGAACTTGTCGCCAATAAAAATAATTTTTTATGTGCTTTCGTTAGACGGCATGCAGGAAGTAGTTCAATATTTACAGAGACCATTTTGTAAATAGATCCTGTTTTTATACAGAGGACACGTAGTCAGAGATGTTTTTAATTCAATAACCCACTTATAATAAAATTTGGTCAGATTACGATGTTTTCAGATACGGATATTGCACAAAAGAAATTTTATCTTCTCAATGAAGGCAATGAAGGATTTCATGTGCACTGTTAAGGTTAACTATTTCATTTTGATTCTTTGATGCGATACATTAAATGCATGACGTACATTGATCATTCTCGATTCACTCATGTATACTTGATTCACTTCTAGGAACATAATTCAAATTTACGTATACACTTTAAGTATAATTTTGAATTTGTAATAAAGTTCGGAAACTATGCATTTTAAATTGACACATAATCATTCCGAATGGAAAACTAAGTTGCTTTTCCCTCTAGATTGAAACTTATCGAAATACCAATGTATCACATAAGAGCATAAACAGGACATAAAACTTAAAATGTGTCTCTCTTGTTAATAAATATATTTATTCAATGTAATCATATCAAGAAAAAATTATATACTAAAATTATTTGAATGCATGTTTTACGTAATCAAATTACAACCAAATAATTTGAGATTTTATAGCGGTTAGTCTAAGAGACGAGGGCCGCTGTAAACATTGAAATTAGGAGAGGACTTTTGATGGAAAGTGGTATATTCACTTATTGTCAGGGTAGGGAAAACTTATATAGATTTTATAGCGGTTAGTCTAAGAGACGAGGGCCGCTGTAAACATTGAAATTAGGAGAGGACTTTTGATGGAAAGTGGTAGTATATTCACTTATTGTCAGGGTAGGGAAAACTTATATAGATTTTATAGCTATTAGTCTAAGAGATGAGGGCCGCTGTAAACATTGAAATTAGGAGAGGACTTTTGATGGAAAGTGGTATATTCACTTATTGTCAGGGTAGGGAAAACTTTCAAGCCTTTTACCCAAACAGATGTGTCTGCAGAATGCAATTGTTCTTTTTCAAAATAAGAGACTAAGATTGAACGCGATGTCTTCTCTTGTTGAGCATACTGCCTTGTGCTTATCCCTGAGCTGAGCTTTGCCAGTTATATAGAATCAACCGAGTGACAATCTTCGTAGTTCAGAAGCAGGAGGTCCCCAATACTTGACTTCCCACACCAAGATGAATCCTTTCACATTAAGACCAAGCTTTATTGAACGTACTCTATGAGAGCGAACTCGACGGATTTTGTTTGGGTTGGGATTTGACCAGGCCACCGTACAACCCAAGACTTCTCTAGTGAAAAAAACAGTCCTACTACTAAATTAATTCAACTCAAGAATGCATTAACTGATTTCGTTTTTCTCAACTGCGTGACAGTATCACTATAATTGTAATAAGCTCTAATTTTGGTAAAAACCGTTTCACCAAAAAAATCGCTATTTTCTTCTTTAATAATTTAAATTATGATGCTCTATTTTCTTCCTTTCATAGTAAAATGAGTCAGGCGTACTCAAATATGCCGTGTAATGATCATCACCGTATGAAACTACAATCAGAAGGTGTTATTGATTATGCTGGCAAAGGGCAATAGGATGAAATCGAATGACGAAAATAAGCTGGAAGCGGTAATTTATTCATACAGGCTGCGTGAAGGTCGCCGCAGTTTGAAGGTTCGACGAATGGCCGGACAACAGAAGACGTTACTATGGAGCTCGGTTATGGACTGCTTTTTTATTGATTTGGGGTTTGTTGACGTTTTTCGTTGCCCCCTGAGATTTTTTGTTGAGTGATTAGATATCGCCTTTTGCTTTGATATTCATGCATTTACCATCACGGATTCAACGTTTTTCAATGTATCAAAAAATTTCTTTGTCTCTTCTTTAAAAAAACACTTTTTTTCCAATCATTTCTGAGTTTTCTAATAAAATCTAGAAAACCGTCACTAAATATGCAGTTTAGATAGATAATTATGAACAACATATTTTCTATCACAGTAATAAACTTTTTATCCTCATTGAAAAATATGCAGAAAACTAATTTTTCATAAGATATCTTTAGTAGACTAAAATAAAGCTGAAAACTAGACCAAGTGGTGAGTGTCAATTCTTAGAGTCAAATTGGGCAAATGATTCACTAACCACGATCCAGAATTTGTTAAGCAAATATGAAAATTGACATTTTCCATCTGAATTGCTCACTTCCTTATTGTTATGCCGTCTGTCCTTCGAATACCTTTTTAGAATCGTCTCTTCGACAGCTGCATAAATTATAAAGAATCACTCTAACGGATCATAAAAAAGAAACACTACCATATTAAATAAAATATATAAAAGTTAGGGATTAAATTTATAATTCATTTCTTAAAAAACTTCAGATTCAATCATTTTTCCACATTTAAATAAGCCCTTTATACGCAATTTACAATTAAATATATTTTTAAGCTATCATAAATGCAAATTTTCCGTCTGAATTAAAATGGTGCATAAGAATGACCAACATCTGTCATGTGATATTTGCCCGCGCTCGCTTAGATTTCATAGTATTTTAAATTTTTTAAATATGTTTTTAATGAAATCATGTCGATTAAAAGTAGAAAATTAATTTTTTTATCATTAATTTTTTTTCTAAGATGCCATGTCTTTTTATATCCCATGTCATAAACATTATTCTCCAATCAGAATTCTAGCGGTTTGCTGTTTTATTGCGATGTGTGTGTGTTGTCACTATCAGAAATTAACCGGAAAGATACCGTAACTGTAAAACTAGGTAAATAAATAGCTGTGACTGTCCTTGGTGTTCCGTCAATATGGCCTCCCCTGGACATATCTTAACCTGCCTAAATTTTAAAAAAGACGGTGTCCTTCGGGACCCATCACATTTTTTAGACATTTTAGATATTTTTGGTTTTATGGGGGTTGTCTAGCCTAGCTATATAACCTGAGATAAGAAACAACAACAACAATAAATAGGTGTAAAACAAATTTTAATTAACAAATTTTTTCTACAATATCGGCATTTTCTAATACATCGACCTTCAGAGTGAATCCCCACCTGTGTTCAGGTTTTATTGCGTTTATAATCAGAATCAGATAAAGTTTGAAAATTATGTCATTAGAATCTCAAAAACTTAAGTAATTTTATTGGAATACCATCTGTGTAAGAATGCAAGGAATTTGTGCATAACTGTTGTTTTAAAATGACTTATTTCGGGTAGCCCAATTTGAAACTAAGCATCTAGAAACAATGAATGAATGTTCATTTAATAGTAAATAAAATAATTATAATAAGGAAAAAAACTCTCTCTAGAAATTATTGAGGACAGAAAGGAATAAAATGTTAATAATTTTAAATGGAAGTTTTAATCTAATTTATTGAATTCCATACCGTTACCACTATAATCAATTTAAAATATCAACTTTGGCTACCTTTAATTTAAAATGTAAAAATAATGTAAATTACACAATCACCCAGTTAAGTGTAAGATGTTGTACACGCGTAAGCACATTAGTAAATAATATTCATCCCTTTGATAATAAGTTTATTGTGTAAATACAAGTAAATTGCAGAAAATGAGACTCATTTGAGAAATTTCCATATTGTAATATTTACCATCGAAAATATACACAATTTATTTACTACATGTTAAGAAAACATTGATAAACATATAATCTCATTATTATAGCTATACGAATTAATACTGCATTAATGTATATGAGATAATATTATAAAAAATTGAGTATTTAATCAAAATTATGAAATGGTAATTAATGATTTACTTCCCTTAAACTTTTCATTGAAATTACACACCCTTGAAAAACGCGTTTCCTTCATAAATCGTTAGTTCCTTAATTTAATCGAAGCTTTTTCAATTTACTATTATGTAAATTTGGTCATCTTCAAGTTAGCTTTATATAGTAGCTTTATCATAATTATAAATTAGCTTTATCATAATCAAGCAATGGATAAAATGTGAGTGTTTTGTTTGAAATGTCGGTATTTGTGTAAGTTACAACCAGGAAATTTGGCACAAATTGACACCAATTCATTTTATATTCTTCCTCGTCCATAACTTAATGAGAATTAAAACAAAAAGTGGAATGCATGTTTTAAAAATTGTGGCACAGTTTATTTACAAAAATAATTTGGCAGATAGGTATCTCAACTTCATTTTTTAATAACAATAACAAAAAGTTATTTGGAGGAAAAACCTAAAAATAATAACATTTTACAAAGATTAAACATTATACCCCATTCGATAACTGTTAACTCTTCGCATATTCAATAAATAAATCTGAGAAGTTCAAACTTCAATATATGAAGCTTTTAATTAAATTGCTTTCGAATGAAAACTTATTTGTTGCCATTTTTAACACATCAATGTCAATAATGTCTGTCTTCAAGTGAAATTTTGTAGCGTAGCCTTTTTGGACACCAGAATTCTATATTTTTGTAAATACTCAATCGGATTTTGTTCTGGAGTAAATAAATCCCGAAATAATATTTTGCGATGTAAAAGCAAAGAAATAAATATTAGAGCTGTACTTCATTCTGAATAATACAAATGGTTTATTGAAGAAGCAATCATGTATAAGACTTCTATTAATGGCGGAAAGTCGTATTATATATCGCCATTTTTTCCCAGGTTGATGGGATTTTACACATTCAACATAGGGTTTCACCGTGACATAGTAAAATCTTCTAGGTCACGAAGATTATTGCTACGGCTGTATCTTTATTAAGCTTCTCTTACGTTCTATATTGATCTGGCTCACTGTCTATGAAGAGACATCTTGAAGACAATAATCGATGGAAGTAATAATAGAGCTGAACTGCATTGTATAACGTTATCACATACCTGAGTGTGTGTAACTGGTGTATTTCTCTGTACTTGTCCAACATCTAATAGCTTGTGGCTGGACGTCTTTTTAATTTGGAAGAAGGTAACAAGCAGAAGACATCCGATACTTGGACCCACCAATCGGATGTACTATTTCACTTGGAGGACTTTGGGATTACGACCTATTGAACATGCACCAGCCATTATTGGCGATCATGGCGCTTCTTCGGTTAAGACGGGAATCGAACTCAATGGTAATAATAATGAAAATGACGCCCTAAGCAATCAGACAAATACGGCATTTATACTTGAGTAATAGAGAAGAAAGAGCACAGATGCAGAAATGTAAACTTTGTATGCCCTTTGATGTACTTAAAAATTCTGCATCAAGTACTGTATATAAATCAAACAAATTTATCATAGTATTGGAAAAATTTTTATTGAATATTAGAAATTTGAATTTTTATCTAAACTCTTAATAAATGATATACCTATTAAGGCATTTCAAAAACAAACATTCGCTTTTAGGCTGAGAAAATATTTTCACGCCATCAGCCACAGACTAAGAGTAGACAAATATGCAATGGCCATCTTTCACCAAAAAATATTCATGCAAAAGTTTTCATTTTGTATCTTATATAATTTCTCAGCACTGTCATGCTTAAAAGGAAAAGATAAAAACACCTATCTGTATTAAATGTGTATTATTTTCCATAATTTAATCGTAAATATTCTCTATAAAAATGAAAAAGTACGAATGTTTCTTTTACCTATACTAATGATAATGCTTTAAGGAAGAATTCCGTATTGAACAAGTTGCAGTCATAACTATGGCAAATAATATTTAGAATACGCCATTTACGCACAATTTCTAAACTAATGCGAAAAAGAATGAAAACAAAGATATTATAAAATAAACTGAAATGTAGAAATAAATTTCGTCCATTTATTCGAGAATAACATTACATAAAAGCTTCAGAAACGATGCCCTAGACGTACGCCACAGAAGAGCGATTTGCACGGACTATTAAATTTCCTTTTCTGATTGATCTGCGAAGTAAAGTGAAGTGAGGAGCTGAGGAAAAGTGCAAAAAAAAAATCAATAAGTAAAAGCGAGAACGGTGATGAAAGCGAAAAAGCAGTTCTGACCCAGTTAAGGTAAGAAACCGAATTGAAATTCATCCGGAACAATTAGTAAGAAAAAGAGATTGGAATGTTATCGCGTATGAATCACAGGAAAGAGGTTCTCGTGGTGTTTCGCTTCAAAAAACAATGCTAGACGATCAGACTTGATCATGCCCATACTCGCCTTCCTATCAAAGCTTTTTGAACGTTGTAAATCAAGGATTGAAATTGAAAATTCACATGGTAAGCACGGATAATCACTTCTGAATTGGTCATCTGAAAGCATTTTCAGTTTCTTTTTTTAAGACATGAGACAATTTTTTTACGATGTACGATTTCCCCTACCAACAGATTAAACAATTTTTTTTTAAGTTAATTTCTTGAAAAAGACATATTCTGAAAGTATTTATCTTAAAAAGACATTTTTTTAAATAAATAGAAAAAAGTAAAGTAATACGTAGAACGATTTTGCTTAAGGAATAAATATTAAATGAACAAGAGAACAAAACTTATTGTTGATTCTAGCACCTTGAAAATATGTTTGAGATTCTTGTGATTGATTTTCTCATATTTGAGAGATTTTTACAATAAAATATGTCACCAACATCACCATTTTCTTCATTAACAAAACAATAATGGGAAATAAATCTGATTTGAGACCTCAGTGATAAGTTCAAGCGTAGAAATTTAGAAAAACAATGTTGACTAGTAAAGGTTTTGACTCTGAAACAATGCCACAAAATTAAGGGTACGTGCATAATTTGTATTATTGTGATAGCATTTCTCGATATCGTAGACCTCTTAAGAGACAGAGGGACTATCAATTATCAAGGAAATTATGTTTAACTGTGCGGAAAATATATCATGAGTAAATTCACTTATCGAAATTAATTGCTAATTATACAAATCGTCATTGAGTTCTTGTCAATGGTGATTAATATAATACATCAACAAATTGCAACATCTATGGCCGTTTATCAATATCTAGCCTTTTTTATGTTAAGAATACTAAAATTATAATATTTTATTTTCAGCCATTTCATAAGAATGCAAAAAAATCTCATAGGATGAACTTTTGAATTATTTTGCTATATGATTTACGTGGCCATAATTCACTTAAATATATATTTTAGTAATTGAGATACATTTTAAAGTCGAAAATAGTCCATTTTATCTAAAATAAAAAACTGGAGTGATACTATTATATTGTTTTTTATGGGCATTCTCAAAAAAACAAAAGTGGATAAAGTCATGAAATACAAAAAGCGTGTCAGCTCATGAAATATTTAAAATGCGCAGATGGATACAATATCAAATTATAAGCTTTAAAATATATTGCTTAGGGTTCTCTTCAAAGCCCTTAAAAGAACAAATAATAGGAAAAATACTACAAATGTTCGTACTGAGGCTTGGCGTCGTATTCGTTATCGGAAAAAAATGTTCGTTTATCCACTTAACGATGGCGCAGCTTGTCCTTTAAAGACCCAACCAACCATCCCCACTTAAAAGAAGATCCATCATATTTATTAAAGATTGTGAAGGATCGAGGTGATAATAAATATTCTCCAAATGAAATGATACTTCCATGTCTGGAAGGTCAAGTATTGGAGTATTCTTCCTGGTTCCAGCTTTTGAATGATTATGAGACTGCAAACCAGCTGCTTCCATAAAAGTGGTGGTTCCTAATTCTGGGTTAGATGCAGGAAACACTCCATAATTCGACAGTTGCAAAGAACAAGATTGTCACAAGGACACTTAACTGTTTTGAAAGAGCTTTAGGTGCAGCCACTTAGTCTCTGAGAACACCTTTGTCTCTGAGAAGTGATTTGATTGCAAAGTAACTGCATTCTTCAGCGAGGATTCATTGTGCAGCGAAGACGAAGCTGCTAATCAATCCATTTTAATTGTGCGTGTTGGTAGGAGAAGTTAAGCAGCTCATCGTTTTGTGCTGATGAGCTCCTACCATGCGTGTGAAAAAGATGAGTTTTAGACGATTCGTTGCCACTTTATCCTCCTTCATAGCAAAATAAATGACGTATGAAAAAGAAGTGATGTGTGATACTGTAACGATTCTCGAAGAAGATATGTCCCACGTTTAAGTGCCATTTTCTTTTTAATTAGATTGTTTTAATGCTATACGTACAGTTATATGATATTTTAAGAATGCATCAAAGTTTAATGTGGGAAGCAAAGCTTGTCTTGACTTTTTTCTTCCCTTAATAACGGCGTCGAACCGCTGTGGGTGGCACATTTCAATCATTTTTTTAATTATGAAAGCACTTTCAGTTTATTTCTCACTGAATTTCTTTCAATGTTGTCCTCCTGAGTTAGGAAAAGACGTCTCTCTGATGATCGGGTTATGATTCCACCAGGGACGCGTTTCTGAAGCAAAAATTCTCAAAACTTTAATTTCCAACTAGTTAATTATCCTTTAACTGATGTGCAATTAAAATTTGGAAAGGAAGATGTTATTATAAAACTCGATGGATTCACATAAAGGTAATTCAGACTTACATAAAAACATGCATTTTAAATTTGTGAGTTGGCACACACGTCCCCAATACAAAACAAACCAACGGAATCACATTGAACTTTAGTTGCAACAAGCATCGAGAGCTCGCAATCTTCCAGTTGCAAGAGGTTTTGCACTTTCTCTTCCAGGTTACCACCGAACATTATGTTTGTAGTAAGTTATATGAGGTATTTGTAATATTTTTACTGAGACAGGTTATTTCTATTCTGGTAAAGTCCATCTTAGGGTTAGGTACAGGGAAGTATCCTGGTGCAACAACAACAACAGGTTATTTCTAGCAACATGAACACAGCTACATTAATGTGAGCCGCACGAGAAATAACTTTCTCATTTGAGCTGTCATTCATACTTATACTCCTCTTCAACAGATAGAAATTTGACCCTAGAATTTTTGACATAAAAAGACCTGCTCAACGACTATGTGTTTCAGATCTGATGAACCTTCCACCTACCTCTTTAATGAATCTTGTACACATTTATTTTATTCTAGCATATATTTTAACGAATTACAAAATGGAAAGATGTAAATATTTCATGCATAAAAAGTAATTCAAATTTTGCTTTCTTCTTCTCCAGTCATTAAAATGTGGATATAAATTTAATAATATTAGAATTTATGAAAAAAACTAAAAAATTTATCTCAACAATAAATTTTTGACATCATGTAATGGAAAACCATATGCCAAATGTTGCTGTAAGGCATTTTAGTTCATTACATAATTGGCTTCCGTTAAGACTTTTCACCGATAGTGCGCCCTATTCACGTATCGCAAGGGATGAAACTTGGAAAACTCCCAAGCAACCATCCCCAGCCACCGTGGATGCAGAAGCGCAACATCCGTCTTCCATTGTCCAACTGTCGCTGGAATCGTACCCGCAGCTCCTAAGAGCGGTGTTCTGCCACGTGGGTGCAGTGACGGTGACATGGTTGGTTAGGGCGTCGTTCTCATTATCGGAAGGCAGTGAGTTCGAATCCCGACTTAACAGAAGATCAGTCGTATTCATTAAAGGCGGCTGGGGCATGCTAAAACTGGTCGTCGTCACAATGCCCTCCAACGGAAATGAAACCTTTAGGGGTGACAAGCTAAGAATTGGGGGTCTTCTGCATGGTCCTTGCTTCAAAATCACAAAGACTCCACTCGTCTGCTTCCTCCAACTGGTAGAGCCCAACTTAAGGCTAGGTACACAGAAGCATGCAATGTTGTGCAACAACAACAACATTCAAGAAGCTGAGTGCTCTGGTCTGCCTAGTAATGTTTATGAACCCCGTCTGTGAATGGAACTCGTGGAAGTTTTGAAGCACTAGCTGGCCTCTTAGAAGCTAGTGCTATGTCCATCGGTCGCATCAATTCAACCTGTGGATGCCGCATCAGCTGACTCAAGCAGATGAGGACATGCGTCTGCATTCATCTGTTCGAATGCCAACGCTTAGAACGAAACTCTGGACCGATCGTCACTTGTGAAAGATTCCACATTCGAGCTCATTGTTGAAAACCAAACACTGTACACCCTCGTGACAGGAGGAAGGCACTCTATTACTGAGCAGGTTGAATGAACTTAGAAGAAATTGCAACGTACAGAACTTTTTTTTAATTTATAAATGAAAATTTAATTTTTAAAATAAAATATGAAGTGAAAGTAGAAGCTTAATAAGCAATTTTAAGAGATTTTCGGATGGTGTCCTACATATTTTTGGAAACACTTAAAAATAGACGTTTAATTCTTTTCCGAAAACTAAATTATATTTGATGTGATATTTCTTTGTTGCAGTTAAAGTAATACCCGACACTGATATGGTAATTGGCAACATTGTTTGACAGAAAATTAAATGAATGGCGTAGAGAACGTAAATGAAGCGGGAAGAGCTAACAATAAGTCATTCCGATTAAGAAAAGGAAAGATTGGCAGCACACTATTTGCACAAGTTTTAGAATTGTACATGAAATAAAACAAGTTCGCACAACTGAATTTCCAATGCAGTGTAAATATAACCTGGCGTCTCATTTGCCTCCATCCTAAATTTCCGCACTTTCATTGATGACGCATTCGTGATTCGTATCGGTGAGCACCTCAGGAAATGTCAGCCAAGTAGGCTGACATTTCTATAGGTTCTGAAATTTGAAACCAGGTTTAAGGTTACGTAAAAATAATGGATTTTATTTATTGTTACGCAATAGTTTATTAACTTCTTGTTGTGCTCACTACTGCATATTTCTATATGATAATGAAATAGCTTAAGACGGCAAATAAACAAAACAGATTCATGGTATGCACGACCTTATGATATGCCCAATGTAATCAAAGGGTTAATATAAGATGGCATCTCATATCTTTATTTTCCCTGAAACCTGCTCGAAATGAATATCGCTAAAGCTTGTGAACAACATTACGTTGTTGGAATGATTACTGTGTCTCCTCATGATTTCTTTCAGCAGATGCTGCTTCCAATTTCTCCATCGGTGGACACCGCATGTTGGACATCCTAACTGCCGAAGGAAGCTGTTATGGCATCTATTGCGTAATCCTTTTATGGATAGTGGGCCATATTTCCGCATCAAAAAGAATGAAACCCAGAAGCAGAAGAAGGATGCGCAACATCCATCTCCCGCAGTTCAACAACGGCTGGGATCGAACCCAGGACTTTATGATTGAAGACACAGTGGTAAGGAACTAGTTGTACCGATAGTGGAGATTCATATCCTTCAGCCATTCTCCAATCATCTGCCACCAGCCAATCATTCAGTGGCAATTCCGAAATTTTATTCTTGGTACATCCTTTAAGGCTCTTCCAGACCTACGTGAGAACTCCCGTTGTCTTGTCGCCCCATCTGGTGTTAGTTCTTAAAGCTTGTCGAGGGGAGTATCCAAAACAATATTATTGGTTGAAATTGCTTGTCAATCAATCTTTCGAAGTTAGCGAGTCTGCCAGATTTGGCTCGTTATATCGTGAAAAATTAAAGCACTAACGCCATAAAAACAGCCAAAAAGAGAGTTTTAAATTTGCTCCTAACAGAAACCTCAAATTTCCCTCAGGGTTCTTAGAATAGGGGTGAGGGAAAATGAGCCACTACAAATGCTGAACGAACTGATACCGGAAATACGTCTTATAGAAAATTAGCTGCCAGTGATTCTAAAGAAAATATTATTTATTTATATTTTAGAGTTCGGCTTTTATTATTCGCACTAAGAAATATGAAGACAAATTGCGGATGCTGAGTGATTTTACAGTTACTAATTAAATGGTCAAAAATGATTATCAGAATTCAAATCAAACCTAAAATACTATATGAATGATTAAAAATATTTTTTTAAGTGCCTTGGTTGAATTTAATTTTATGAGACTTGATCCATTGAATGCAACAAATAATTAAAAACTATTATTTTCAAAACTAACTCAATATAAAAATATTTAATTTTTTTTCAAGTTTTTGTTAAAACTAACACATATACATATATAATATATGTTTATGTATATGTGTATATAAACTAACACATATACATATTCTAATTATATAAAAATAGATGAAATGATAAATTATATAAATAATTTCAGTTACAATATATATTTTTATGAAAATAACGTTACGATTATCTATCTATCTATCTATCTATCTATATATATATATATATATATATATATATATATATATATATATATATATATATATATATATATATATATATATATATATATATATATATATATATATATATATATATTCCCATGGCTTGATAAAAACAAAATTAGATTAGCACTAAATATGCCATATAAAAACACACAGGTAAATTAGATTAAAATAAGTTTAGTAAAAAATTGTGAGGAATATAAATTAGGTTTATATTTGTCAACAAATAATCAAATGCAAATGCAACTTATAGCATACGAGAAAAATTATAATTTCATAGTAATACGAGTAAAATATAATACAATTTCATGAGCACATGGGAAATTTAGTTAGTACCTTGAAATATATATGATGTAAAATAGTAATTAAAATAAATCTGTTAATAAAATAAAGAAATGCTTGAGCAATTCACATTTCATGAAGAAAAAACAGAAACTAAATATATGTATGTAAACACACACAAAAACTATATACAAACACAAACATACAAATTCGTATAGTTAAACTTATATTTTTTTGGGATTTTAATTTTTCATCTTTGTTTGTTTGCTCCTCAATTATATAAGTGGGATTTCGTATGTCCATTGATCTAGGATAACGTGGATCGATTAGTTCTGGCAAAAGACAGTCAAAATAAAAATCATTTAATTTAGTTTTCATTTGTGTCTCCCAAAACACATCATCTCAAAAAATATGTTCAGTTTTAATTCCTTTTGGGGACCAAATGGCAAACCAACAAAAGTTTCTTTCACTAATGTGTAATTGCCCTTGGATTTGATAGTAAAATTTATGATTTTTATTTATGCCATTAATTTCTTTTGTTTTTCTATCTTTTTGCCAGAAATTGAATTTAGATTTCTTTATAAATTCATTGGGATGTATATTGCGACATGTATATGGGCATTTAATTTCAACAATACCCTCTTTGCCAATTATTCCATCTGGCGTGGCAGCTAAATGAGGCAAATTTTTATCTATAAATTTCCTACATGGTTCTATTTTAAGTCCTATTTATTTTTCTAGTTCGAGAATGGGAGTTTTTTCATGAATAATCCCGTGTAAAATTGCTTCATTTTTTACATTAGAGTATAGTATTGTTTTCACTAAATTTTGGGATCCTGTAGAGGGTAACTTCCGACATACAGCACCAAAATTTGACGCTGTCAATCGAATTCTTCTTTCCTTTCTCCAAACAGCATTCTCACTTTGAAGTACAGTAGCTCTTTCTAAATCTTCTCTTTCTTTCAAAGTAAGAGCTAGACTAGTCAATAATTTCGATTTTTTTCCCTCGTATTCATTATATGATAAATCTGGCTTTTCAGCAGCTGGGCCATAATTTTTGTCGGGACCTGGAAAAATATTTGCTAATTTCCTAGGCTTTGACTTATTTTTTGTTTTATTTAATTTATTTATTATTTTATTTTCAAACTGCTTGCAGTATTTACCTGGGCTATTTTCGTTAAGTGCTTTGTGCATTTCAATATATTTTTTTAGTATTGTGGGAAAGAATTGAAGCATAGCATCTTGTTTGGTAGGAATTCTTTTGACAATAGTTCATTCTCTTCCACACCTTGGCAACAATTGAATTAAATTGTTCTACAATGTTAGTATTAGCGTTATACAATAGACTTTTTGCATGCAGGGCTAAGGACTCTAAAATTTCTAATATTTTATATAAAAAACCATCGCTTTTTAGGGGCTGAAGATCACTTTTTTTACCATTTTCCTTACAAAAATACTTTTTGCATGTTTCATGATTTTCAAACACATGATTTGGGATATTTATTATATCTGTTTTTAAATTAACTATTTTTTGATCAAAGGTTAGTAGTTCTTTTACGCCAATGACTGGCACTGGCTACCACATCTTTCCTGTTTTAGATATTTAACACAGAAGAACAAACAACTCAAAATTTGATAAAGATTTTGACAGCTAATGTTTCTTTAAAAATGGAGAACTTAAAATATTTTTCCCTAACAGTTTCCTGTTATTTATATTATAACCCGATTTTGTGTTTTTTGCTACTTCTTTTAATTTATTACACATATTTCTAAGAAAATGATTCTTACACTCTATTTTTTTCGACTTCCAAATCGTCGTAGGGTCTAGTATCTAATATTTTTTCATGTTTAAAATAGACTAATTTTACAGAGTTTAATTAATGAGAAAAAGATCCAATTACATTTAAAATGGTAAAAGAGTTGGAATGAATTTACGAGAAATTTGAATTTTCCGAAAACAGCATTCAACATCACTTGAGAAATGCGTCAAGGTGAATTATATGTTCAACAGAATCTTGCGGTTGAATAGTTTGGAATGGCTGAATTAGAAAGCTGTTTGGAGACGGTATTGTAATGCGTATCCCATCTTAGTGACAACAAGGTGATTAGCCATACAGAGAATGAAAGTCGTTCAATCACACAATTTCTAGACTAGTCACGTTGAGCATATCTAATTGATTCTCAATTTACTTCCTGATATTCTCTTTCAAGCATTTCTCCACGAACATCAATACTATAACTTCAGTTACATATTTTATATCGCCTTCAGGATATTTATTCATTCTTTTGATATTTTATTACTTTTATTCATTTTTTGTCAAAAATAATGTCATTTGCGTTGCTCAAGACAATATTCTTCTCAAATAAATTTCGTGGGCATAAAATGATTCCCCTAAGAGCATTGATGTCATTTGTATTGTAGTGTGTTGTAATGTACTGTTATCATTCGTTTGGTTATTGAAATGCTATTATGTTTTTCTGCTGAAGTTTTACTACAAACCCAATTTTTTTCAAAGATATATATAGATTTTCAAATTTAAAATGTTTAATTTCTTATCAGACGCAATATTTTAGTATGCTGGTATCGTATGCTTATTAATCATACCTTATAGTGTATTTTTTTCTTCATGAAATAAGTCGAAAATAAATATTCTTATTATTCTGTCTTATTTCAAAATCGTAGTATTTAATATAATTGAACAAGGTAACACAAAACAGATTATAATATTTCATTTTTAAAATTTACTTAAATGAAAATAAACAAAGTTGATTCAAAAGTACATATCATAGCTACTTTTCCAACGCTAATAAACAGAAATCTAACATGCATTATTTCTAGATGTCTTTTCTATTTCATGAGTAAGAAAAGCTAATTCATCTTGCTCGATTTGGAAGTGTTTGCCAACCACATGTTAAAACAGCGGGAATCATATGGGGAGAAGTTTTTCTCAGAAATTCCTCCTTCTTTAGGTTACCGTAGTGAAGAAGAAAAATCAGCCAAATTTGGCATTAAAAATTTTCCAGTTTCATAGGTGGCGTTGTGTACAGAGATGGATTTTCAGAAATAAGAATGAGTTTGATTTGTAATAAAAATTCGTATCGAAATATTAATGCAATCAAAAATATTTTTAGCTTAAAAAAACGAAAATGTTCATTTTGTAACTGTACGAAGAAAAAAGTGAAATATCTTTAAACCAAATTTTGTATAACCTCAATGAAATTAGAATTTGGTTGAAATTTACTCGGATGGAGATATTTTGACATTTTAAAAATATTTAAAAAAATTTTAAACGCTAAAAATGGGCGTCGAGGTGACAGTAGCTCTGTTTTTTGTAATTTGCAAGAGACCGGAAGTTTCTATCATGAAAATAGCACTTGTGAAACGTTAAAATATTATCTATAGGATTAACATAGGATTCGATTTTCCCCGACGGAGGTCTAGCAGGGCCTTAAAGAAAGAATTTGCAATCATTTAGACTTGCGAACATCCGGTTGTCGCAGATGCTACTGGGTGACATCAAGGAGACACTTGAAAGAAAAGCATTGTCATACGGATATACTTCCTTCCGCACAAGTTACGAACTCGAGAGATTAAAAACCGGAATTCACGTGGCTTATGAAATTAAAAATATTTCCATCTTTCTATATCACCTGACCAACAGCGAAGACGCCGGCTGTCCTTCGTCGCATAAATAACGGTGGCTGTCATACTAATATGGCAACAGACTTTGCATGCGGAAGGGAAATAAAGTAAAATCTCCTCCAGAATATACAAGCAGCTTCATTTTATTTGTGTGACCGAGAAGATTCATTGGCGGGCGAAGGGTTATATTGGCGACTGACGCACTTCCTCCCTAGCCCTTGATATTATGATCGGACACTCCAAGCACCAACGGCCGAACAATGGAGTTGTCAAAATGAAATCCACTACACTTTAAACCATAATGAATACGATATCTGAAAGTTAACGGTCTTTGTGATTGCACTGGATCGGTAGCTTTGACTACACGCTTCGTTTGTGCTGCTCGACAGTGTAATCTTGATGAAAGGGGCCCTAATATATGGAAATTATCGGATTATGAAGTTAGAGTTGGCGCTCATGGTTATTTTGTAAAATACAGCATTTTGATATGATAAAACTCTTCTATATTAGAATTTAGTAAAGATCAAAGAGCATGTAGAAGATAATAAACTTGAAACTATTACTTTAATTTCTATTAGTTCTGATGTTTTGAAAGCAAAAATTGATTCTTAAAACTAATATTTCTTCATTTTGTAATGGGAAATTAATTGAAAATAATAAAACTAAAATGGTTCATAGGTTATATTCCAAATTTAAATATTAACAATATATTATTTTTTCTCTACTACTTAATTTGTTTAAATATACACATCTAATAAAAAAATGAATTATGAAAGTTTTCTTGATTCATTGTGTCATATAGAAGAAATTTAAATCAATTTCAATGCACTTTAATCAATCAAATATTTAAATTGGAGCCGACTGATTAGCTGAGTGGTTATCGTTCCAGATTCCTGAGCTGTTGGTCCCGGGTTCGAATCCCGGTTCGGCCATGGATGTTTCTTTCCTTCTCTGTTCTCTCTGTCCTTTCTTCTGTGATGTTGTATGAATGTGTCCCCCCCTATAAACGGGTTTGTGGTGGTATGGCGCGGGTAACGTTACTCGCCTCCATGACTTGGTTCACAGGTGCCCGCTGGGTAACGACAAATGAGTAGCAATCTCTGGTCTTGTTGTGGCATAGGGTTCAACCCTCTTGTGCCCGCCATTGGAAAAAAATATTTAAATTTGATTGATTGAATTGTATCCAAATAAATTAATTAGTTTAAGTCCGTATATAAAAACTTGGTTTTGACTTTTTTTCTTGAGTTATAATCTTTCAATAAAATTTAAATAAATTTAAGTACAATTCGATCAATCAAATGCTCAAAGATAATTGAAAATCTTTGAACTGTAGAGAACAAATTAATAACCTCTACATTTTTTCGATTTGATAAAGAATTGCAACTTTTGGTATGAAATTTATCTCAATATGATTGTTTCCAACCACACTTGAATAAAAGCTTAAATTTCATCGTAACACCGGTAGATTAAGCAATCCTTCTGATAAAGAAAAATAGCTATCATCTTTCGATTAAAACAGGCCATTTTATGTACCAGTCTGTTATTTGGATGCCGCATTTGAGGAAATGCCGGATTGCTTCATTGTCACCATCCAAAATTCGTCACCATCCAAAATTCTTCAATGCACGGAAGAAAATGTGATCTGAAGTTGAAGAGGCTTCAAGTGCCCAGCCTTGCGAAGCCTTCACACAGTTTGAAAATGAAATCTTATCTATCTTCATCTTGGAGAGTGGTATTCTGCACCGGTATCTTATTTTTGGCTCTTTGAATCGTGAATAATTACATTGCTGTTGCTTTATTAACGTCCATTCTTCGGAAAAGGTGTTTTCTGTTATTTTTCGTAATACGTAATAGGCTAGCTCTATGTGATAATCTTTGAAGAAAACAGCGTGTATTCTAGAAATCTCCACTACAATCTTGAGCTACTAAGCTATGCATTACTTGCCGTCAAAGTAGGTCATATTGGTCATATTCAGATACATTTTGGAACCATATAGTGGACTTTATTTCAAGAAATTTAATTGCATCATGAAGAGAATTTTGTACAATAGTTGATAATCAAAATATATTCTTATGCCGGTTTGGCTGTTTGCCCATGGAAAACACATGCATTTTATCAACTAACAAGCAATATTAACAGTTTCAATGGCTCTCTTGGTTTTCACACAGGTGCTCCAAACATGTGCTGTGTTTGTGATAGCATTGCTTATCACCAGCCATTGTTAGACCTTTTGAAGCATGAGAAAACATTTCCTTTTATGTTAATCAAAACAATTTCTTTAGCAGAGCCAACCATGATCACAATCATTTAAAATCCTGTCAAGACATGTGACAATACTTGCTTTAATATGAAAGAATACAGTTTAACATCATTTCAATAAGTAAGAAAACCATGGTAAGTTATTCAACAACAGTATTAATTTCTAAGATCGCATCTAAAAGAAAGAATAGGGACGAAAAGAAAGGAGCAGCTATTATTGTTATCTCGCTCGGAAGATGAGTCATTGCGTCACCGATGGTTAAAGCTATCCTACAGCACTCTTGGAATATAAAGTAAATGAATTTCGCACAATGATAAAGGAAGGGATAGCTCAAACAATGCGAGCATTGTTGCAGATCCATCGCTCTGGTTGCCACAAAACGACTGGGGTGCCAAAAGGTTAAGCAATCGTCACACAGGGAATCGCTTTCATTTAGGAACTCTGAAAGAAAAAGATCCGATCAAAGAATCCACCATTACCAACGAATGTCATTCTCCCCTTAAAAGGCCTGAAATGTTTCACGCTCTTAATTTTCTTACATACTATCGCTCATATGAACCGCTGTTTGGGTTATAGGTTGGCTCTGAGCTATAGTACTCATTTGACATAGCTCAGGGGATGACATGCATCACTGGACAATAAATTCAATGCCAGTAGTGCAAATAATGTTTCCCTTTCTTTCTGACACATGGCTTAGATTCAAAAAGAAATTCCATTCGTATTCTATTAATCATTAGTTAAAAATAATTTTGTTCCTCCATCCACGATCACATTTTGCACATGAGAATTAATTCGATCAGAGCTATGGGTTGATAATGATTTCCCAAAACTATCCACTTTTGATATAATATTCATAGTCTTGAGCTCTTGTACGAAATTTGTCACTCTCAGTTGAGAGTTTTTAACTACCACATGGTATGAATGGTCTTGAAAATCTTGAGGTTATGGCATAAGTTCCAATTATACAGAACATATAGGATGTCAACGTTAAATTCGGTATACTTTATCCTATCCTTGGTCCCATCAATTCCTGTATCGTATCAATTCGAGAAATGATACTTTCTTGGATATGTGTCGTAAATTTCTCCTACGCTTTCATAATCATTTTTCAACTACAGCCACCACTTTACAGAAATGACAGTTAATTATATCGGCCTCAATCAACAGATATAATGGCCTATGTACACAAAACTCCGGAACTGAATATTGGTAGACTAATAGAGTTAAACTTGAAGAATGGATCTCTCTTGCGCTTTTAAATATAATCTATAATAATTAAAAGTTAAATAAAAATTAATATCATGAGATGGGAGGCAAAGAAGAAACTTAATAGGATTTAATATTCCAAATTTATTATTTAAAAATGTTTATATAAAGTAAGTATATAAAATATATAATATAATTAATTGTGTGTGTGCAATATATATGTGTATATATGTAGTATATAATATGTGTATATATGTGTCGTTACAGTGAAAGACAGAAATCTAGTGAATGTCGACTTTCAACGGTGATTATAAACATCCACACAGTCGCTTGGTGTGTATGTCTGAAATATTTGCTAAATACCCTTATTTCTGTATGACACCGACAAATGCCCACACATTCAACATATCGAAGATTCATATTTTCTTTTCCTTATTTCATTCGCTATGGGTGCCGAAACATTTTCGCCTCTCTTTTTGAGAAAAGTGACCAAGATCTTAAACAGTGCATTATACAAAAGAAAGTTATAGATGAGATGAGAAAAAGAAAATAATAGAAATAATCGTTACTTGGGGTCTCAGAGGCGCATTCCTCTTCATTAGAGATATCCCAAGAACTTCTTGTCAGCAGCCTCGACAGCACCGAAATCTTGAGATATTCTTCCCAAATGGCCACGAATGACCTCTCGGGTTACAGTAAGGGGAAGCAAATCTCACAAAACTTCGGAACACGATTTTAAGACAGTTTTGCAGATCTAAATTGATCACATTAAAAATAAATGTTCATTTTTATACAGAGATTTTACTGGGTCGAGTAATGAAATATTTTTAAAAACTATAATGCATTTACGCATTGAGTAAATGCATCTTGACGCATTGAATATCATAAATAATTTTTTGCAGCAGTTTATGAAGAAGATCATGGATTCCTTTTGTGAACGCGTCTTTTGAATTTTGAGAGCTGCGCCGGAACTGCTGGAGGCCGCAAGAGGGCGCTTCAGTGCCGATTCTGGAGAGCAGTTATATGCTTAATGTGCAATAAAGAGTAAATTATGTTACAGGACGAATATCGCGTTCCTAAAGATGGACACATGTGTCAGGAATTTTCTTACTCTTGGCTGGTGTCCTTAAGTTTAGATATAAAATAAAAATAAAAGATTGGAGAAATGGAGAGTCACGTAAATATATTATTTATTCGTAATATTTTCTGTGTTTATATTAGATATGATCATTGTATATGTGTTTATACTATTTGAATATATGTTTATGTATATATGTATGCATGCACTCACACACACATGTATATATATGTATATAAACATACAAGTACCTTGGACACTTTTATTCATATGATAATCCATACTGTAAATTTTCAATTTTAATCTACATTTTTATCGCAAATATTTATTTTGCAAATAGATAGAGAATTATTTCATTTTTAATATAAATAAAATTATTTAATATGTTATTTTGTACTATCTCATATTATGATAGACTATACAATTAGGATGAATTATTAGCAATGATTACAGAAAATAGGTAGTTATTTTATTATCATTTATTACAACAATAAATTTTAAAAAAATTATTATTTTACGTGCTGTATGTAGAGAAAAGTAAAGCATATTTTCTTGAAATAATTCTAAAAGCAAAATCCCTCATTTAAACATTTTATACCACATTTTTATAAATTTATTTCATTGATGAATAGTAATTATTTTTTAAAAAATAATTTCACTCCGATATTTTAAATAAAATTTATTTGAAATAAAAAGTGTTTTTAAATAAAAAAAAGTGCATCAGAAGACATTTTTAAAAGATATGAAAATAGTAACTTAAATATGGAGGTAAACATTAAATTTTTGAAGTAAAAAGAACGGCGGACTGCTTTTTGTTTGTTTGAATTCTTCATTTCATCTCAAAATCAGCATTTTAAAAAAATAGTTTATATCACAGCAATTTTGTCTATTCCAAATTGAGTTACAAAGAAAGTGTTTTAAACGTAAGTAGAGAGAAGAGTAATCACATATATTCCTTTTTAACTTTAGTAAAACTGGTACGGAATAAAACTTATTTATAATTAAATAAATGTCTCAAATACGATGAGTTGTGCACCCTCAAAACCAGCAACTGTCGAATGGAATCTTCTGGAACGATTTTCAAGAATTGCTTTGGTCACCGATGGATCACTAATCTACCCGAAGAGTGCCGCCACCGTGACACTGGTTCGATGCTAGCGTGACAGCGGGGTCACGTGCCCCGGATTGAAATTCAGGAAGTTTCTGGCTCGGTGACAGGACGGAAGCACACCGCTGGACCGCAACCAGATCGTCACGCCACGCGCACCTTTTTGCTCCTCACCTTCGAACTCGAAAAGCTCTCCCTTCCCTGATGCATTCCGCATGGGAACTCTTCACCCCCTCTTGCGGAATAAAAAGTAAGCACGGCCTCTGAATACGAGAAAAAGTAAGTACGAGAAAAAGAGGATAAAGTGCTTGACACACTTTGATATTGAATGATCCATAAAGGGATGAAAATGCAAACACACTTCGCACTTTTATACAATAAATAACTCATACATTTTCATTCATAGTAAACGCAGATGTAAAATTTCTTTCTCACATTTGATATTATTCCTTTTGTATGTATCGTTTGCTCGTGTAATTAATTTTATGATTTTTTTTTTGATTTTTTCTGCCACTTTACGTGCATCATTGTTGCCATATTGTTGTTGTACGCACATCATTGTTGACATCTTTTGTAGCCTGTACGCGCATCATTGTTGCCATCTTTTGTAACCTGTACGCGCATCATTGTTGCCATCTTTTGTAGCATGTATGCGCTTCATTATTACCAATTTTTGTAGCCTGTACGCGCATCATTTGTAGCCTGTACGCGTATTGTGTTTGGCCAAGCTTGGAATCCATTGACACATTCGTTCAATCTTTTATTTTATGCAATGATTTTTTCAATTCGACCAGAAGTTGACGGGGTCAAAACTTATGAGGGTACCATTTTGTCAGCAGTTCTCTGAATGAAAATTTCAGTGAAAGATCTATTGGACGAATGGGTTCATATCCTTGGCTATCTGGACCACTTGACTTTCAGATTTGGGGATTCGTAAGACATTATTCACGGGAGGAAAGGGTCGAGTGTTGATGACTGAAAAGCCAAGACTTCAACTTTCAGCTTGTGTGTGCCGACATACTTGTATCCAGTGCTCGAGATGAACAACTTTCTTGATATTCTCAGTGAAATGAACGAAGCACATCTGCAAGTCCACTGACAAAAAAGGCTCTAAAAATTTTGAGTCCCACAAACCATAAATGTTATCCGTTCAAATTTATCTCCATTACTTTATAAGCTATACAACATCAAAGTAAGTTCAACATTTTATAGATATCATATACTTCAATTGTTAATTTTATGCTCATATCCATTCTAATTTTATTGTGCGTGTGTTAACAATCTTAAAATTAATGTACAAATCACACGCCTGATTACTACGACGGCACTGAAAATGTACAAACACATTCAGTAATATCCTTGCTTTATGTGGAATCCTCGTTTAAAATGTGACCCATGGCATGCCTTCCTGTACTTCGCTTACTTCGTTGGAGGCAGCCGTCCAATTTTTGATTTGTGTTTATCAACATCGCTACGCCCACTCTTTCTAAACTAAACTAAACTCCATGGCACAACAGCCCGTGTGGGCCAAAGCCTACAGTGCCCACAACTATTTTCATGGCCGAGGGCCCTGGGGTGCGCAGCATATGTCCCAGTTAGGTGGTCAGCCTAACGTAAGACCCCCAGTGTTTAGTTTCCAAGCATGCTTGGGACTCAGTAAATCGACCCACTGAAGGGATGAAAGGCTGAGTCAACCTTGCCCAGCCCGAGGATAGAACCTCGGACCTGTGTCATGAGAGGGTGAAATGCTGCCACTAGGCCACCGGGCTTTCTAGTCCTTCTAGTTGAATCATAATTTCGCTATTTTAAAAAAAATTGTTAGACTATGACTTACAGCTTAAAATGGATTTCTAACCACTACAAACATCAAAACCCGATGTGAGAATCGAACCCACGAACTATTGAACCGAGGTCAAGATGTAGGGACTTCACAGTCCTCAAGTGATCGGAAGGCAATAACGGAACCTGGAATTTTTTAGTCTTTACAATCCTATTTCAATGGCGCAGAAACTTTCGGTATTTGACTGAAATCGGGGCTATTTTCTAAGAAAGATCCAGTTTTCCCCAGACAAGTTTACGTTTGAAAAGCATTCAAAAGAGTTCAGTGGAACTAAGATGCTGCAAGTACGAGCGCTTTAATCTTCTGAAGCACACGAGACTGACCTCGAGGCCTGTAACGAACGCGGTGCGCACATTTTCCCATTTTTATTAACAAGGATTTTCGAATTCTTCTCTAATCGCTTTTAAGCGACTGACACCGTAATCTCTTTGTCTCACTGGATTAAAGTTTGGCGATTTGTAGGCCGCGCACGCATTTGTAGTCGTCATTACTCACTTCTTAACAAACCAAAGGAGAAGGGATGAAGTTTTGTTTTGTAAGAAACATGCTTTGCAACCCCCGCATTAACAGCATTTTCCTTTTTAGGTGCAGTATACAGATTTAAGTGATTTTAAGATATTTATCCGCACAATATGCAATTTATAAATATTATATTATGGCATAGCACATCAAAGATGACCAAACAGAGGCGGTGGGGCTCTTTTAAACACCCACTGAGCCTTGTTTTCCTGGAGGACTTTATATAGATAGTGGCAAAGGAGAAAACCTTAGAAAACTACCAGTCACCCATTCTGATAAATCTTAATGATAAAAGTTGAAACACAATATTCATGAATTATTCTCTTGAAAATGAATGGGGTAAAGTGGTGACTCAACCATTTAAACAAGCGTCATTTTATCAAGGGGGTTTCAGAGGTTCAAATTTATAATAATCATGTACTTTAACATTCAGCTTAACAGTTATTTATATCTTTGATACTGGAAGACACTACAAAGAGTAAATTACAAAAAAAAACTGAACTTAATTTTAATTAAATCATGAAAACATTTCATTGAATTCCGCCTACCCTGTGTAGTGTTCAGAGTGCCTGACTGCGGATAGGGAGGTCCTGGGTTCGAATCCCAGTTCGGGCATGGATGTATTTCCTCTCTCTGTCTATCCTGTCTTTGTCCTTTCTTTGTAAGAATGGTTGCCTACTCTATAAACGGATTCCTATGGCATGTGTGTACTGAGAAAGTCGGACTCCAAACCAAAATAGGGTTCAGTTGGAAAAGTGGAGCAGCGCTCCCCATATTTTCAGCCTGGATGGCACACGACAACAACAACAACATTATTTCATTGAATATATATATATATATATATATATATATATATATATATATATATATATATATATATATATATATATATATATATATATATATATATATATATCAAATATCATATATCAAAACGAGAAAAATCCTACCGTCGTTTCTGATGGTTGTTGAGCATTAATAATAATAAAAAGAAACAGAATATATAGAATATATTTATAAATGAAATATAATATCTCTGAGTTGGCAGACTAAGCGTGGGCGTCTTCTGCTTGGTCCCTGCTTTTAAATTAAGAGAACCCACCTACCCTTGGGTTTGCGATGACACCGTAATCTCTTTGCTAAAATCGTCACGGCCCACAGACCTTCATTGCCAGCGCTGGCCATTGATATCATAACCATTTGTCCGATAATTTGAAATGTGTATATACATGTATATAATTGTGACTTCAGGAAAAATATCCTAAAAATGCTTTTACCTTTTATATGAATTTCACATAACGAAAATGCAGTGGCTACGAAACTCTTTTAAATTTGCAAACCGAATTTATCGCTTGCAGATCAATGTAACTAGAAAAGCTTCTTTGGCCGTAAAAGTTTTCCTCTTTTATTTTTACAATCATCTCGTGACTTACAGCTACTTATCTTATGGGAATTTTATATATTCTCGTCCAAGTTAATCTTTCTATCATAAAAAAAAGTAGCCCATGAGAAACAGACCATCCATTCGTTAGTAGGTTATGATGTAATTTTTGAGAAATTTAGATGATGGCGTAAGGGAAAAAAAGCACATATATAAAATTTTCTTGAAGTGTGTATCAAATAAACTCATTTCAAGAAAATAATGTTAAATGATTATTTATTTAGTTTGGTAAAAACAAACACTATTTTACTTCTTATCAGAGAGAAAATCTGTTGCACGGATGTCTTTAATATTAGATAATTTTAAAACTAAATTTATTCTAAATGAAATTTCTTTGTCTTGTAATTTACCAAATTTTTCTAATGCAACCCCAATTAAAATAAGTAAGCCAATTAAATTATGTTGACTATAATTAAATCAGTTAATTTTTTTAATTTATTGATTTCAAAGTAATTTAACTTTATGAACAATCATGCACACAGACTGTAAACTGAGAAATATGTAATTTAAAAGTGACATACTTTCCAGAAAGTTTGCATTTCATGTGCATGATTGTTCAAGAAATTGAATTTTCATGGAAACGTACGTAAATGTCGATTAAAGGCGTGGTTATGAAAAGCTATCAACACCACTGTATGGTGGTATGTTGCCAATAAATGGGTGTTAAAAAGGCATGTAGGAACAAAATATTGAATTTCAACGATTAATCCTTCGGAAAATACTAGATTGGCTGACCGTGTTTCTGTGAAATGATTTGTATGAGAATGATTACTCCTATAGGGAATGACTAAACTGACTAATCCTGTTGAGGGGGAAGGATTTTTAACAAGAAATATTAGTGTGTACTTTTATTTTTTCCACTCTTGATCGTGCAGATTGGTGTCACATGTTTGTCTTGTGTGGTCGCGTTATTCAAAAAAATGAACCCCGGGTAGTGAACAGGCTCACAGTCGAAGGTCATTCAAGGACATTTTGATATCCACCTCATATATTGCCTTCCTGGAGAATTGTTCAAAAGTAATTGGCCGTCTTCCCGTGTCACAAGAAATTTTCCATACACTTACTCCGACAGAAGCGCAGCATCCATCTCCTGTTGTTTAGCAGTGGGTGGGATTGAACCCAGAACCTTACTTTCCGAAGAACCTTGTCCTACGAGTAATATATGGAAAGTCTTGAGAAACATACGCTAAGTTTCTCCCTCGCAACTGTGCCGTCAGTTATCTAACAAAAGTTCTCCGGAAAGAACTCTCACCCCACGAGCACTTGAAAGAATAGGGCATGGCTGGTTAGGGCGTTAATCTCATCATCGGAAGATAGTGAGTTTTAATCGCATCCGACCGAAGATCCGTCATGTTCGCTAAAGGCGATTAGCAACGTTAAAACTGGGCATTGTCGCAATGTCCTCCAAGTGGAATGATACTTCTAGGAGTGTCAGACCAAGTATTGGGCGTCTTCTGCATGGTCCTGCTTTAAAATGACGAACAATCTAACTGGTAGAGCCCAACTCCCGGCTAGTTACAGGGAAGCATGCTCAGGTGCAACAACAATAACTCTAAAAGAATTATATTATGCTGCTAGGTTCTGCTTCAAAAAGAGGGGACGATTAAACTTTCCTCCTTTCTGACAGTACACCAGGGGAAATAAAATTGAGTCACAGTTTCACTGCGGTTGTAAAATAAAATGATGCTTGTATGAGGTGCAATTCTAGTTCAAGAAAAAGTGCTTATGTTTAAGGGAAATTATTTTCTAAACAGAGGTATATTTGGGGATTTTTCAGTGTTCAAAATAAAAATAATTTGTCACGTTATCGTGATGTAAATTTAAAATACATATACCCTCCCTGTTGAGAGCTTTTACACATGGCTGCCCAACTTGCTCAAGAAATTATCCACACAGGAGTTGCGGAAATATTCATCGTGGTCAGTTAAAACGGCGATTAACCTTCGGCACGGTGCCTGAGCAAAGCGTCCGAGCGCATTTATCGTCTTAACCAACTAGCGACGACAAACAAAGTAGTGGAAAAAACATTTCGTTTTGTTCAAAGAACGTTTTTACCGTTAAGAGTGTCTAACACAAAGGGCAATCTAGGTTGAAGGTCGTTTTTCGAATGAAAAGGCGATTTGTTCCTTTGCACAAAAGAACAATGGGAAAGTTTATTTTTTTTATGAGAAATGTTAAATTAAAGTAGATCAAAACTTTGAGGAAGACATTCGAGACGTTATCAGATTTGATCATTAAGCAAGGAAGTGCGATTTTGTCACACGGGAAACGACACGAGCAATTTGTGAAATTGTCAAAAAAAAGAAGCGTTAAGTTACCCTCAACTTAGAAGCTCGATAGGCTTTAATCCCAGTGTCTTCCTTTAACGACGTTTAACGACGAGAAAAACCAATAATGATTCAAAGCACTTTGGTATTCCCGTGTTGTGGGAACCTTTTAATTGCTTTACTGGCTGATAGTTCATCTAAGGAAGTGACATCGTTGCGTCCTTTTTTAATGGTTGGTGCTATTTTTACCCCATTTTGATCTTTGTTTGCTGAGTAGTTCATTGAAACATTGTTAAAAATATGCACATCGAATCATGAAACTCTTTTCTGTATGTAATCCATAATTGACAAATATTCCGCCAAACTTGAATTAGTATTTTACATTTACAATAATTTAAAAATTCTGTTATGATTCTATATTTTACCAATTTGATTATCAATGATTTCCTACCAAAAGGAGCTAAAATAACACCCAAGCAACTCAAAAAATGTTATATTAACAGAATTCATACCATCCATTAATGACAAAAATTCGCATCCATATTAAAAACATAACTAAAAAATACTTCGTTAAGCACCCCCATAGTCATTTAATTTTAGCTCCTGTCTTCTTCTAACTTTACATTGGATACTTATATTATTTCCAAATCCATTTTAAAGTATACATCTCAGTTGAATTTGGCCTCATATATGTGTCTATCAATATACTTCCTATTACCTATCCCGGTGTTGAATTAATATTAGGTCTAAGCAATGAGAAGGGAAGGGGTCTTCGAGATTTAGAAACAAAGGTGCATCAGAAGACCCCCGATATTTGATCTGCCACTCCCAGCGTTATCACTTCACTTGGAGGACACTGCAACCATAATCCATTAAACGTGGCGCAACCGCATTGGACGGATCTTTAATTGCGTCAGGATTTGAACTGCGATAATGAGAATGCCCAAACAGACACCATAGCCCATAGTTTTGTGTGTAAAAAACCCTTCGAAAGCGACAAATGAAGCAGATAATCGAGCAAATTAAGCTCTGCCTATAGGCTGTAATCGAATGCTTCATTTCAATGGAATACAAAGAACAAATTTTAGAATTCCGGATTCACACTAGCTGCAGCTTAGAAATCCATCCTCTTAAACAGCTGATGATCAACTGCTGCTGATTTTCGACAGCTTAAGATGTCGCTAAATCTAACTGTGCATCGGGTAAAATGCCTTCCTTTACAGGGAAATAAAAAATGAGGGTATTTTGGTTTCATCCAAAAGCAAAAAGAACATTAGGAACAACACTTCTTCTCGAATATCGGAATCCATGCCATGAGTTAATAGTACTTAAGATAAAAGTAACAACTCAAGTATTTTAATTAAGATCAAGATAACTGCATACTGGTAATGATGAACAACTTTCTTTAAAGCACTCTGAGATTCTGAGATACAAAATAACCCTCATACTGGTCAAGTTAATTGCAGATAAAGATCAAAATAATTGCATATATTGGTAACGATGAACAGCTTTCTTTGAAACACTCTGAGATGCACAATAACATTACGTGAGGTACAAGTACTTTGAAGTTACAAACACCAACACGTTACTTTTCTTACGCGTTTTCGTATTACGCGATTTCATGTCTATCATATAACATGTGCTTTTCCCTATAACGCGTTGATTCCCCACGTTCTGTTTCTGTACTGCGAAATTTATAAAGATTTGTTCAGTTCAACATCTATTTCACGTACGTTTGCACATTGTATCAATTATGTTCTTATAAAATGAAATTCAATTATATTGCTGAACTTTGAACATTCCACTAAAAATATCGTTGGAACGTTATTTCAGATAGTTCCTACAGCAAATAAATATATAATAAAACTGTTATTGGATTTATTTGATTTATTTGAAATGAGCTGTTTTTTAGTTACATGTGTATAAGTTTTTTTAAATTTAAAATGTTCTTAATTTCATTTCAATAAAACTGATACATTTCGTTCATAACGTAGTTTTTCTTCAATATTCGATTTAAAACTCCTTTAAAGAGAAAACAAACGTCAATCATTTGTACATAACACGTTATACGTGGTCATATGAGTGCGTTTTACTGAAGAGATTCCAGATAATTACATAACTACATAAATGTTAATATTCTGTTATTCTGAAAAATTTATAATCTGTTTTTATAAATCATATTAAGTAAATGATTTGAGAATTAAACATTTTTACTAATGAATCTTTTCCTTTGTCTCTATAACATTTCAACTGTGGATTCTGAATTTTTAAATTAGAGAAAAAGGTCTTCAATCTCAAACCTACGAATCTTTTAGTTTTTAAGTAAGTTGAAAATTTTTGCTCGCAAATTCCGGTCTATTAAAACTCATTTCACATTGAACAAATAAAAGTTATTTCAGGGTTTCTGTTTCACTTTCTAAAAGGAATTTTACTAGATTATAAGGTCCGTACTAATTGAACTTAGAACAAGAAAGCCGTAAAAAAAAAGTCCATCTATCACCTTCACAGATATGCACGTACAGACAAAAAATATCCAGCTCCCACTACACATTAAGAGTTGGGATCAAATCTAGAAAATCTCATGTTGAAAACCATATTTCAAACAACACCATAAAAAAATGCTTCGTTTAAATAATAAGACTTTTTAAGGTCTAAGACACTCTTAAACAATGAGAGATGGATATTGAACGTCTGCCAGCTTAACTGACTAGGGGAGGTACTTAGACATCGCGTAGTGGACAGCCGAAAACCACTTTGACATCCAAGCTTTGGATGCTCGAAAAGCACCTTGCAGCAGGTTTTATTGCTTGTTGCACGGTGTTATAACACACCATGTCTTCATAGTAACCCGAAAAAGAACAACGCCCAGATTTCTCATTCGCCCCAATAAAAATAAGAAATTATAGAATCAAAGAATAGCCTTCAAATATCTGTCCCTGCCATTTTTTACGATGCAATCAACTCCAATTCAAATGGAGAGCCCTTTTGGTGCTTTCATTCAATAGGAGACAAAAGAGCGAGTTTCAGTTGAATCGGTGATTAAAACCGTATTATTATCTATGTTTTGTTTGAGTGGAGAAAATGATCTTTAATCTGTATTTTCTTTGAGATGAAAATCGGATTCGGAGAAAAACCCGATCCAGTCGGTCGTGTGAGGCCCAAGGCCGAGCCTCTCGTGACATGGCGTGGGCGGCGTAATCCTGCGTGCAAAGTAGGGCACTGCGCTAATCAGCTCTTTGAACAGTGGTTCTCTGGACGTTGCGACAATCGTCAGACTCGGTCTGATACGCTCGCCTTTCTTGTCTCTCCCTGTCCGCAATCGCCATCACAAGTTTTGCGGGAAATAAAAACTGTCAACAGATTCCTCAAAACACGGTAGCACTATGGGTTGAAGGCAGAAGGGAAATAACTTCAATACATTTGTTTTTATCTTTTTGTGAAGAAGCGCCATTTAACCATCATCCTCAGCATTTTTTTACGTGTTTCTCCGATATGTTTGTGAGAAACAACTTTTTCCATAAAATCACTATAAAATAAAAGCATACATCCAATTAAAAAAAAATCATGGGAAAGAGTTTTTCGTCGATATTGTGTCACGATTTGGTAATGTAATTAAAAATAAATAGCTTTACACACCTCTTCCTATTCAGAATTTTTTCCCAACGGTGGGCACACTTGGGTGACTAACCCTATGCCACAACAAGGCCAGAAACTGCTACTCATTTGTCGTTACTCAGCGAGGACCTGTGAACCAAGTCACGGAGGTGAGTAGCGTTACCCTCCATACCACCACAAACCCGTTTATAGGGTGGGCCACATTCATACAACATCACAGAAGAAAGGACAGAGAAACACAGAGAACAGAGAAAGAAACATCCATGCCCGTACCGGGATTCGAACCCGGGACCAACAGTTCAGGAGTCTGGAACACTAACCACTCAGCCGTCGGTGGGCACCTATTCAGAATTAATCCTCGAATATTCACAATCCGAGAAGAAAATGAGTTTTCTCTATAGTGACCCTCCAAATAGCTATTCTTCATTAACAGATTGTTGTTAATATTTGAATTTATTCAAGGCGTTCAGTTTATTATCATCTTTCACTTTGTTATTTACTTGAATCATTTGCATTATTTCTTATGTAAAAAATAAAAATGAAAGTTGATGACTTAATGTTGCGACAATGAATGAAGAAATTGACAGTTTATCTCATGGATGCATCGGATTTGTATTCGCATAAAGTTTACGTCAAAAATATAGAGTCCCCAGACCAAAAGGCTTAAGAAACCCTGATTTGAAGAAAGGATAGCAATCAAATTTTCTGAGTTTTTATTATTAAATTATTTCATCCTTTTCTCTCTATAAAATGAACAAATACTCATATTTAATTTAGTGTAAATTTAAAAAAAAATCAGTTTAAAATCATGAGCACATTACATGAAAAACCGAAAATAGTAAGATATTTAATTCCTAGAGAGATATTAAAATCTATGGTTGTGTGTTCAATAATTGTATACATTATTCCTAGGTAAAATGCATTCGTAATATATGCAATGTATATAATGTTGTTGTTGAAGATTGCAAACAAAAGGTGTTTAAAAGCATTTTTATGTAAACTGGCGAAAAATCAAACTCTTCCTTACACCTTTTCAGTAGAGCTACTATTAGAATCATTATCGTTTCGGCATTGAGTTCAATAGTTCATCGGTTCGATTGTCATCTTAGGCTTCTATATATGTACTAGTTCGGCATCCACTTTAAACTGTAGATTTTGAGCTTATTACCCCTTCGTCTACAAGAAAAGATCGTTGAATGACAAAATGAACATCATGTTTCATATTCTTAAAACTTTTGCGGAAGTGTTCAAGCTATATTTTTAATTAATTTGGCAGCTACATTTTTTACACGAATATACAAAACTAAATATTAAATAAAATGCTTTAAATGAATAAATAAAAATAAATATCCTTCCAAAATTTTTTATAGATAATTCAACAATTTTATTTTTCTTAATTTCCAAACTGCTCATATATAATGATCAAAAATAACTGTAGTTTCTTTGATCAACATGCATTTATCAAGTATTTAAAATTGCAAATGAGAAATCGTAAAAAATAAATATTGTAAACAATAAAAATACAAATCATTTTGGCTTTACAAGCAATAAAATTGTTTAACATTTTAAATTTTGGAAAATTCCCTTTTTTTTCGCATTTAATATTCAATTTAAAAGTATTCATTTGTTCCAAGATAAGCTGAAGTCAATTTCTTCTAAGCAGCAGTTTGAGCCTCTCAATTAGCAAGTGACTGAAACTGGCATGACATAAAGTCTTTCAGTAGCAAAACGATGAGAAACTATAAAAATTCAAACAAGAAACTACAAAACTATGACGTTTCCATTGTCTTTGAGAACGCGTAGCGGACAGACTGGCAACTTAAGGCAGTTGTAAGGCATTTGAAGGTCAGTTAAAGTACTGGCTTACGATTGGACCTCTAATGGCTTTCGACCTGGCTACGTTCACATGCCGCAAAACTCAAGAAAACCTGGAAAAATCCCAAGGAACAATCACTTCTTTGACAGTAAAAGCGTGATATTTTTTACCTCTTGTCTAGCAGTGATCATTCATGCTAAATAACAAGGTCATGTTACACGGTGTCAGAAAGTCTATTTTCTAAAATATTAAAAATTTTCTTCTTTTATCGCCACAATATTTATTCTAAGTTACTGAAAATAGATGGAAAACCATTTTTGATATCTTTAAATTTTTTGAAAAATCTTCTACGGGTACAACTTTTATAGATATAAAAATGCTTTCGTTCTAACTCTTTGGATTTATTTACAAAATGTTTTATTTGGAATACATTTAGTCTTTTCTGCGCATGTAAAGCAGAACTTGACACGACTGCGTAAGATGATGAGATAACTTTGACACCACGTGACAAACAACTCAGCTGCCACTAATACCCTTTAACATCACTGCTGACCGGAAGAACCATTCATGGAAATTTCCAAAAAGAAATCATGTGCAAGTGAAACAGAGACGAGAAAACATTTTCTGGGTTGTTGTCATTGTTGCACCAGCATGCTTTCCTGTACCTTGCCCTAAAAGCAAGTTTTTTTTTTATTTATCTCGTGATTACCTTTAGTGACGGTCGGGAGTTAAGCAAGTAAAAGATCAAAAAAATTAGTCCCGGCGATCATCCCAAAATATCTTGGTAGTTCACTGGTCAATCGCGGTCCCCTTAACGTTGCCTCCTGGTTTTCAATGTAGAAACGCAACATCCAACTTCCGTTCATCAATCAACAGTCATCAATTCATCAATCATTCATCAACACCATCAACAGTGACTGGGATCAAACTAGGACATTTCGTTCTGAATAATATACCACTGGGCTTCTGTTAACTCTCCAAGTCTGATTTTTCAGTCGAGTGCTTAGTTGTTTGGTCTTCAGTTCAAGAGTTCCTGGGTTCAATAATTGAGTGCCTAACACAAGAATAGCTCTCGACAAGCAATCTGGCGAGTGGTGGTTGCTATAGTAACAACAGCTATCAATTTTAAACGGGATTTAAGAGCTCTGAACTGACAGTAACAGTGTAGTACTTCATAATAGAAAGTGCAGCACCTCATTCTATTCCCAAGGGCTTTTGTAAACCAAATATACTGGTTTTTTTTCTGTCTTCTCTAACAGAAAATAGAACATTTCCTGTTTTCACAGCAACCAACAAGCACAAACAATTTATCATCAACTATTCCCAAAGTAGACACACAGTACAAAGTAGGCACACAGCCAAGAGCATTGAAATTTTTAGTGGTTTGAAATCAAAAAAAAAAATCCCATGTAACTAAACTTCTTGATTAAAGCTTGCGTAGGGAGACAAATAAATCAAATTCAATCGTCGTCTAAATATTACTTACGTCCAAAAGAAAGTTTGTACTCTTTGAAGAGCCTAGTTTATAACATTTTCCACCAACCTTTGCTTCCAGTTACAGAAAAACAAAACTCTGGACCACCCTGACTCGACTTCATTGAAATCGATCAATAAATGAAAAAAAATGGATGTAATTACTCAGTCACAGGAGAAAAAAAGATTTCCCAGTTGTGGATGGAAGCACCCTCCATTCCTCATCCGCGAAGTGACGAAACCTTTCTCCAGTTAGAAGTAAATGGAGTGAGAAGACAACAGCGAAAGCAACCTTATTAGTCTGTAACGATCGGAACACGAGTTCTCGATCTTTGTTTGCAATGAGTGCCGGTGACAGACGAGCGGGGAAAGAAAGGGTGATCCCCTCTAGGTGAAGATGCGACACACACCGAGCTGAAGAAGACAAAAAAATTTTAATTATTAAAACGTTCATTTTATTCGTTTGATGAAAAATTTATCTTAAATATTTATTTCTATAGGTTAGGCTCTGAAACAAAGCACGCATAAAAATATGATGATCCCAAAGGGATTTCTCGCCAAATGTGGCGTTCTTTGTTTTGATTATAGTACTGTCAGTTTTCCCTTTGTTGTTGAAAATTTTAGTTTTTGTTACTTTTCTGTGTTTTTTTTTACTTTTTCTTTTCTTTTCTTTTTTTTTTTTTTTTTGATAGGTTTGGTTTTTTTTTTCTCGTGTGTTACGTCATTTTTGTGTCATATATTTTTTAAAGTGGCAACAGCGTTTAAATTTTATTTATCAGCATTTCAATTTAACGGACTTAAAGAAAATTCCCGTTCCAAAAACATGAATTCAGCTTTGCGATAAAAAAAATGTCTCATAAGTCACCAATTGTGAGGAATATAATCTACTAATTCAAAATCATGACATGTACGGGACATATAAATAAAAATATAAATATTTATTAGAGGAAAGATAGCAAGGGAAAAGTACTGTGAGCTTTTTGGAAGTTTAGTTTGGTCAAGAAGTCGTATTCATGAGTGGAAGGAAGGGAGTTTGAATCCCTTAGCTTATGCAAAGAGCCATCATGTTCACTAAAGACGGATGAGGCATGTTCAGTAAGTGGCATTGTCTTCCAAGTGGAATGATACATCTTATGTTGGCAGGCCAAGTATTGGGGGTCTTCTGCTTGGTCCCTGCTTTAAATTCACGAACACTCCATCCGGTTGCTTCTAACTGGTATAGAGCCCAGCTCAAGGCTACGTAAAAAGAAGCATGCTGCTTATTTTACAAGAACAACATTACTTCTAGTGCATTTGAATTTACTTTTACACACTTACAATAAAACTACATTTATTGTTTTAAAAAAGCACAGTTTTTACAGTTGCTAGAGAAAAAAAATTGTTTTTTATAGCGCTACAATTTTCATAAATGCATTAATGTAATGTAGTTAGTTATGTTGAAACTTAAAAGTTTAGATATTTTCATTTAACACCACTTCATTACAACAAAACTCACAATATATAGACATTATTTTCCTTCAAAATCAAACAGAAGAGTTATAAATGCTATTTACATTTATAAGAAGCAGAAGTGATAGTTATGAAATTATTTCTCGGCGTTTCTATCAAATATCGAAAGAAGAAAAAAATTTATTCTTTTTGTCAAAGCTTACGTCATAAAATGTTGGATTACTCACGGGGGAACTGAGAATTGCTTTGCAATAAATCAGAAGTAGTCGTAAGAAAATGCAATGTCTGTCTTAGAAAAAGTTAATCAACTAGAAAATATTTTAATAACTAAGAAATAATATTCTGTTATTTTTAATGAAAATATTGTTGATTATATAAATATTTATATCTCACATAAAACACATATTTTTTACACAAAATATTGTTAAAGATTCTGCTCTTTAAACGAGAATAATTTTAATTAATATTTCAAAAACAAAAGACTGAATAATTACAAAAATAAAAAAACTGACGAAATTATTAGATATTTTCCTTTTTTATTGAAACTAGAGAAAGTTGTTTTTAAGTAATTTATGAGAATTGATCATTTTTTTAAAAAAATGTTATAGTAATTCCTTAAAAAATTATCTAAAGATAATTATGCCGTTTCACACACGTTTAATAAAACTATTTAAAGCTTTCTTAACTAAATGCAAGGTTCAATTAAAGAAAATGAGATTCATCACATAAGTTTCTATACGATATAATTTTGTAATTATTTAATGTGTGCGTGTATGTGTGTGTATATATATATATATATATATATATATATATATATATATATATATATATATATATATATATAACATAATTCGATTACATGAAATAGTTTAGGGTTTGTTTCTATTAGTTTGTTTATAGAAAATGTCAAGACAGAAAGGTGTTCTTCCACTGGAGGGGCTCAATACTTCTAGAACTGGACTTTTAGATGGTTTGGTTGGTTGGTTTATTTGTCGCTCAACGGTCATTTTTTTCACACCAAGGTTAATTAGACCGGGACCTACGGTTTAAAGTGGATTCCGAAACACTACAAACATCCATGCCCAAGGTGGGATTCGAACCCACGAACTGTTGAACCGAAGACAAGAGCGCTAACCATTCGGCTGCCAGGTCGGCGACTTTTAGATGAACAGTCTGCGGATGTTCGTTGTAGTTTTCCTTCACTTTAAGCCATGTTTCGGATAAAACCTCGCGTATGGAAAGAGGCCGCTGAAGATGGCCCTCTGAATCAGCCCTCCTTCCGTCCCAACATGTCTTTGCTGTTATTCATGCCGCAGCCACTTCTTCATCGTGATTTTGGCATCGCACAGGAGATGGTCCACCTGCAGGAGGACGTTGTAACTCATTTTAATAGCCACCGCAAATTTTGTCTTCTGATATGACTTTTCATTTTTGGGGGGTTGTATTTACATGTTACAAAGGAAGAAACCCTGTATAATTTCTCTTCGATGCGGAAATCTTGTTCATTTGGTGATTCTTATCCACAAATTTGAACAACACAGTTTATTGAACATGAAAACGAAAAATATTTATAAAGAAATGAATGTACAAATATGTACAACCAAGCTCACGCGTCAGTAGGAGAACGTTTCTCACTTCTCTCTATATTTTATTTTTGCACCTGAGGGGAGTGAGCGACACGCCCTCTGGCGTAGATGCCAAAACACTACATCCGGAAAAACTCCATAATACCCTCACCAACAGACAAGCATGCAGACGGCATGAATGAAGCACTGTCTCCAAGCACGCTTCCGAGCATGAAGTCCTGGGTTCGAAATCAATCCCGGTTGAACAACGGACTGAAACATCCCGGTTGAAGCGAGGGTTTAAGTATTTTCTGGGTTTCTTGCCTTTCGATACGTGAATACAATCCAGTCTGTGGAAAGTTCTACCGGAAAGAAACTTTCGCGTTGGACATTAAAGTGCCTTACAACGACCTACGGCCATTTGACTTCCCACAAAGAGATGTCATAATATCTGTCTCCATTCGTTCAACAGTAGCTGGAATCAAACCCATTCCTCATTCCGAAGAGAGCTTGCCATTCCACAGCATCGTAATTTAAACCCCGCTAAAACTATTATCAGTCATGTGCTGTTCGTGGTCTTGCATGAACTTCTGGCATAGAATTGTTTTCAACGTCCCTGTCTACGATCAAGCTCGGCAAATTGTGAAATCCATTGGGCACACCGAAAAACAAGTTACACTTTTAAAGAGCGCTACAAAACAATAGTCTCTGCAAATACCTAATAAAAAAATCGAAAAATAATCTTATAGATTGGAAGAAGTGATTCAAATGAATTCTCGTAATTATGGAAATAATGGCAATTCTTCCTCTCATAATTCTTAGTAGAAGAAGATGTAATTGACGAATATCCTCTTTGAGTTGATCTATTGTCTCTTCATCGTCCTGAGCAATGGCCATTCTTGTCCATCTTTGTTTTCCTTTGAAGTTGTAAGGAATGGCAATTCCCTACTTCACATTAAGGACTTAAATTCTATAACCGATGCAATTTATTTTCCCTTTAAGAGAAATTTCATCTCACCTTGGGGACTTCTCATCAATTACGCGACCTTCCTTTCCTTGACAGAAAGCCACGGAAGAGAACAAAACGCAGAGACGAGCATTTGTTTTCGTAATCATCAGTTTTCCATTCGACTTCAAGCTTATTCAAAGGAACAGTACACATAAACTTTATTCACTTTTTGAATCTAATCTAATATAGAAGAAAAATTAAGATTATGTTCAAAATAATCACTAGCCTTGCAGCAGTTCCGCGATGCATTGGTCATCTGTATCCGTGCATCATGCAAAATATTTGGGTGTCCGGTGGGAATGATACTTCCAAAAACTGGGAAAACATGTTTGTCTTGGAACAATAACTTGCATTGGGCAAACAGAACCAAAAAAGATAAAACATTTTCTCATCATTTATCGGTAAATATATTCATCCAATCACTTTCTCCTAAAATTATTAGATTTGCTAAATTTAGCTGCCACATTGCGGAACTTTACCTCAGATTAATAATAATTTGAATTAAATAAAACATTTCTGGTATTACACAATTCTTAAATTCAATAAATGTTTTTTTTTGTATTTTAATTATGTTTTTCAAACAGGTAATCTTTCCCGTATTTCTGTGTACTATCACGCAATAAACGTTGGAAACAAACGTTTATAAATGAATAATTATAATAATATAAATGTTAAAAGCTATTAGAAAAAATTAGAATCCCTATTTTTCGCACTATTATTTTAGTTACACAAAATATAACAATAATAAAAATTTTATGCAAATTTTTTCAATCCAAAAATTATTCAAGAAACGTATTCAAGAAACTCTCTTTTTCTTAATAAGATTACTTTTTCGATTAAAAAAGAAAAGAAAAAGTAAAAAATATTATTATATAGTCATTCTTTTATCAATATACGTATATTTGGAAATAATATAAAAACGTAAGTATACATTAAAGTTGCTGAATGTTGTCAATTTTCAAAAATTTATCTTTCCTCCGAAAAGAAATGAATTTAAAAGATACTATTCACTAGAAAAGGAATACCTATATAAACTGAACTCCATGGCACGACAGCCATTGTGGATCAAGGCTTACAGTGTCAATAACTGTTTTTATGACCAAGGGCCCTGGGTGCGAAGCATATGTCCCAGTTAGGTGATCAGCCTAACGTAATACCCCCAGTGTTTAGTTCCCAAGCATGCTTGGTACTCAGTTAATCGACCCACTGAAGGGATGAAAGGCTGAGTCAACCTTGCCCAACCTAAGGATCGAATCTCGGACCTGTGTCATGAGAGCGAGAAACGCTGCCACTAAGCCACCGGGCTTATATATATATATATATATATATATATATATACATCAATGTAAGCTATAAGAATCAGGAAAATAGTGGTGATCATAACTTTCATCATTTCTTGAATTTCCTGACTGTTACGCCTGTATCTTTTGCAAATACTTATTTTTACTTTTTTAACATTTATTTATTTATAGAACGAATAACTTGTTGATGACGAAACGTTGTTTTGTTATCTGGAAAACACAGAAATTATGTATTAAATGTTAAAAAATGAATATATTTAATCTTATAGATTTTTAATCGAAAAGAATATACGAGACTGAAATAGGTTGGTGTATTCTAAATCGTAATATTTACTGAAAGCACGATCAAATAGTATTGGTAAAAAGGTGATGAATATAATGATAAAAAGTAAATATTTATCAAGATAATGAGTGAGGAAAATATTCTGATGACATAAAAAGTGGGGAAAAAAACTGAGGTCTGAATTTGTAATATCCGAAAAATTAGCCATTAATAAAATTTATTAGAATCAAAATTTCCTCAAAATTATTTGAAAATAATTAACTGTTATAAGTTTCGATTTCAAAAGTAAAATTTACTACTTAAAAGTTCCATTTTAAAGTAAGTGTATATTTAAATAAATATGTGAATATTGTGTGTTATAGTTTAAAATAAGGTTTCCGTTACCAAAAATTTAAACTGAATAAAATGAAATTAAAAAATCTTGTAAATCATGGTAAACCTGATATCCTAATCGAAACAAACTCTCTTGGCTGAGAGATTATTGACAAGTAAAGGGAAACAAAGGGATTTTCTAGTTAGGGAAAAAATTAAAAATCCTGAATCGTGAAGGCGTGTGCATTTGAGTGACGAACCGCTTGTAAAAACTGCGAGAATTACTTCCTTTTAAAAGATGTTATTGTGGAAATAAAATATATGGCATGACATGTCAAACTATAAATAAAAAATGAAAAAGAGAAATGCATGTCTAGGCTCACTTTTGGGCAAATCTTTGGCGTCTTTTTTTACCACCCAATCAACGGTATTTAGAGCGTTGCGACAAATAACGCTTCTAGCGTGACTCTCGTTGAAGACCTCCATTTCAAAGCTTTGAATTCGATTTTTGTAGACCGACTGGAACACATTGTTTTGCCTGCTGGGTACACTCCTATTCCTTTTGTTCGATTTATAAGAAACCGAAGCATAAATCAAGCATCAGAAATATTCCGTCGAGGTAATGTTTTCAAAACAGACGATTGGAGAAAAATAAACAATAGTGGGGAAAATGAGGAAAATCAGATAAATGCATTGTGCTGCAGAAACAAATTTCGCATCACAATTATCGTTGCTTGTTCTATCGAACCAGCTGTTCGCCAATTTCCTTCAATCGTTGGTATCCGTTGCTATTAAAAACATTATATTTGGAGTCATTGCTTTTACTGACATTCAACTCTTATCGGAATGACGGACTAAAGTCAGTACAGATCGGTATAACTTTCCTGTCAGAAATCTCTCGGGTTTGATAATTGATCAAACCAAAAAGATTTTAGTTTTGTATGCTGGGCTTATGTTATTCAAAAATCTATGTTGCAGTGATGCTTTTTCGGCTTAAAAAATACCTAAAATCTACTTTCGTCAGTCGAAAAACAAAAATTTTGATATACAAATGCTTGATTCAGCCTATTCTCACTTATTCATCTGAAACGTGGACATTGACTGAGAAGGACAAAGATACCATCTCCATTTTCGAAAGAAAAACTTTAAGAAGCATATTTGGTGGAATAAAATGTGAGAATACATGGCGAAGAAGAACTAATTCTGAGCTTTATAAATTATGTAAAGAACCAGATATTGTTAAATTTATCTCAATACAGAGATTAAAATGGGCAGGACATTTGAGACGGATGAACGACAATCGGGTGACAAAAAATATTTCTAGGCTCGCCCCATTGGCACCAGAAGAAGAGGACGACCGAAACGCCGATGAAGTGACTGCCTTGAAAACGACCTAAAAGCACTAAAAGTGACAAACTGGATTATCTTGTCCAAAAATAGGGGGTCCTGGTATGCACTTCTGAGGAAGGCAAAGGCCCACCTTGGGCTGTCAGGCCAATGAAGAAGAAGAAGAAGATGTTGCATTGAGGCCACAGTGACCTGACTACTAGAGACGTTTTTCTCATTGTCCCAAGGAAGTAAGTTTCTGTGGTCGAAAAGTGCATTACATGGAACCTGCTAATAAAATTAATGCGTCCGAAATGTTATGCCCTATTGGGCATTCAGCTTGGTTCCAGCCTGACTGCTGTTGGAGTCTACTCTGAGCATACATAGTTATGCTGGTGCGCAAATGACATCACCTTAAGATGAACGCTTTTGGAATACTCGTCTGTCACTAAGATCCTCGTCTCTTTGAACCAAGATTAGATGAAGAGGTTAACATTTCAGCTGGCACTCTCGTCCTTAAACCAGCGCCATACTAGCAGAAGGACTCTGGACGTCACACATTTACTTGGACACCTGGAAACTTTCGGATCTGCTGCAACTCAGGGAGAAAACAATGTGGTCACCTTCACAATCACTGACCGCGGCAAGTGATACTTCACTTTATCGATTTAACTGAGAGTCTGACTTTTCTCAACCGCTCGAGGTCTGGGCTATGTACAGACAAGTAAGCTGCTGCTCACTGATGATGAGACGAATGCCACTTCAGATGTCTAGCGCGTCAACAATCAATCTTTGTCGCCCCTTTTTCTAACGTTAAAAAAAATCTTTCTCACTCCTTTTCTTAGTATTTTCTCCATTTTGAATGAACTAATCCGCTACGAGCTTTTCACTTTATTCCTGCTCATTGAGAGGTAAACGAAACCATTAAAAGGTCGAGTAAAAGACCAGAACCTAGAGACCAAATGAGCAGTAAAAGGCTATCACACTACATTCAGACAGATTTGGTAAACAATGTTTACAAATAAGAAAAAAAAACTTGTGAATTTGAATGATTGTTTTGGCACAGTCTCACAGCGAATCATAACGCCGTTAGAATTAGCAGTTTAACTCAGAAGGGCAGAAATTTTTTAAGTACTCATTAAAACATTTTTAGATATTTACTTTCCTGGTGGTGAAATTGTTGATGTCTCAAAATACCCATGTTTACGCTCGTGAGCAATTAGAAACTGGACAGGCCAGCAGCCGCGATGACTAGTGGCCGTGACAGGACGCGGAAGTTCTCCCCCACAAAGCCCCCGGTTGGTCGACCAACAGCGACTCCCTGGCGTGCAGCAGTAGAAAACGCGAAGCTGTTACTTTTGGATGCAATTCTTTTATAAAAGATATTTACTCTTATTGAACTTTATTGGATTCTGATGGATCCTGCAACCGTGAACTTGCCAAAAATTTCAATTTTGGCGTTAAAACTTCGAAAACTTATTTGAATAAATATCATTGGTTTATCTTAAAATAAAAACATCATTAATTTCTTTCTACTTTTAATGTAAAGAAATTTTAAATTTAATTTTTCATTTTTCTCTGACTGCAATTTTTATAAAATGAAATTAAATGATTCTGTACTATTACAAGTGATGCTTTTATTAAATGAAAAAACGCTTACAAGCCAAGGAAATGTGATTTTCTATTAATGATTACTTGTTGATCGTACAAAAAGCGCAATAAATTTTCGATTATTATATACTTTCTGAAAAATAAAGGGATATAGAAAATGAATAAATATCACCCCAAAAGAAAAATTAATATAAAAGGGAACTCAATTTAAATTTTATGGTATGCACAGTGCTGTGTTTATGCACATTCATGATCTAAATCTGATCGAATATGTTTGGGATGCATTTTTTTCTCCATATAATTTTATGACCAGTTTCCGCGTATTGTCAAACATATATTATTCATATATATAACAAGAATAACCGTTAAAAGGGGAAATGTAAAAAGATTAATGAATATCTCGACACTAAAGGTGATTTAAATAGAGCAAAGATGTACTTTCATCTTCGTGGTGCTCTGATCCAAACGAAAGACGCTCTCTGTTGACTTAGTTCGCACAACCAAATGCATAGCGAGCTTGGCTTGTCCAAGTGTCATAAGCAGCAACATTTGCAACTTGTTTCTCGTGATGATTGTCGGTCCAGTATAAAGAGAGTGAACAGCGATCAACAACGTTTCTGCTCCGATTGCAGAGAAATGTGGAGCGGGAAACCTTTGCAACGAAAAGAAGGCTGAAAACAATGCCAGATAGGGATCGCAGTATATACAAGCAAACAATTTCCACAACACACTTTAGAGAGATACTTCCCTTGATTATGTTCTTTAAAAAAAGTATTATCTATATTATAAAGCAATAAGAAAAGCATTGTTTATAGAATGAAAGGACATTTCCTTTCTTTTTTTCATTTTCTAAAATCTTCATCTTTCATTCTTTAAAATCATAAATAATTTTAAATGGAACCTTCCATGCAGTTTAATATGCCTCATACAAATTCAAAAATACTAAATGAATTTTGATTTGCAATTTTTTAAACAAATAGAATAATAAATCATACTTTAGTAAAGTATTTAATATCTTTAATAAAGTACTATTATATTCTTTATTAAAGTTATTAAAGCCATAATATATACTTTAGTGAAGTAATATTTTTATCTTTATGATTTCAAGAAGACTAATGTGTTTAGTATGTTGATAAATAACAGCATGGCAACCTATATACGCTTTTATATATTTTTGCGAAAAGAACCACTAATATTTTGATAAATTTTATTCATAGTTTACTATGGAGTACACTTAATCATCCCTTAAGCAATTTGAATAAATGCTTTTTTTAATGTCTGGATCTTAGTAATTACTACAATATTTTAGAAAGGTGAAGAAGTTTGGCCGAATAAATATTAAATACAGTATCGATTGCATAATAAATGCCAAAATGTATAGTTAGAAGCATCTGAGAAATTTTATTGGGGCTTAAAATATCGGAGTAATAACTGCGCCTATTTATCTGATACCTTAATTGATACCTGATACTTTGCATTAAAAATGTAACTATCCTTAATCAATTATTAATTATCAGAATATAATATTATAACTAATTCCCATGCATCGACCTTCAGAGATACCTTGAATGGTCCTCAGTTTTAATTCCCAGAAAGCTTTTACATACAAGACACTTTTACACGATGAATCACGGAAGAAACCGAGTTGTTTTCATGGTTATATTTCTTACAACAGCATATTCATACATATTTTGAAAAATAGAATCATTGAATTTTAAAGAAAATCAGAGAGATATATTATTGTATAAAAATGTCGAATAACATTTTACCTTATTTCGATTGTTGGTGTAATTTAATATTCCTATTTTTAATGATTTAGATTTTTTTCCTATTTGTAATGATTAATACATTAATTTTTATTCAATATGGTAAATCTTTTCTCAAATGTGGAGCGTTCGTGACGAAGCTAGTATCAGGAATTTACATGCTCAATGGAATGAGTCCATTGAGCATCGATGTCAAACGCTCGTCGGCTGCCTTCCACACGTCACTTCTCTGAATGACACGCGGTCTTCACAGGAATTGTTCTTGAATACTGTCCGAATGGATGCGACAGTCAAAAATGCAAAACTTGAATCTCCTGACTTTTTTTATTATTCTTTTGTTCATAAAAATTGACATGATATAAAAAAATCAATATGTATATAACTCTGCAATAACACAAATCGAGTTTTATTTCTTTTAACGCCGTTTTTCATTTTACATGACATAAAATTACCAACTATATTAAAAATGCATCCTTTTTTGAAATATATGCTTTTGAAGACCGTAATAATGATGGTTGCAAAACAACAATAAGAAAATAAAAATACTGTTTTTTTCCAACGGCGAGCACTTGAGGGTTGAACCTATGCCACAACAAGGGCAGAGACTGCTACTCATTTGTCGTTACCCAGCGGGCACCTGTGAACCAAGTCAGGGAAGCGAGTAGCGTTACCCGCGTCATACCACCACACACCCGTTAATAGGGTGGGCCACATTTATACATCATCACGGAAGAAAGGATAGAGAAACACAGAGAGAACAGAGAAAGAAAGTAACATCCATGCCCGAGCCGGGATTCGAACCCAGGACCCACAGCTCAGGAGTCAGGAGCGCTAACCACTCACAAAAGTACTGTTAAAATACCTATCTTGCAGAGAATAAATTTCCACTTTTTATTAAGAAAAGTCATCGTATATATATATTATTGTACTGAAAATTTACAAACATCGCAATAAACAAATTTTGTCATTGCAATATAGTATTCATTCACTGCTATTTCTACTTCTACACTGCTATAAAAATACAAATATTGTAATAAGGAAATTTGATTTCCACATCAAAGAAATTAAATAATATAAAATCGATTTACTGAAACATTCAAAACAAACCAAGAAATCCTTCTGCAAAGAGCTTCGCTGCAAAGAATGGGTGAATGCCTAACAACTTATTGCAAGCTTTTTGAAAACGATCGCTAATCTAAGTTGTCAGCAACCACTGAAATCGAATCCAGAACCTCTTTTTTGGCAGAATAATCAATAGGTCAAGGTGAAACCTAAAATGAACCAGGAATTGTTCCACTCATTGTTTTATTTTACTTTTGTAATTTTATCGATACAGCAGTTTTAGATATCAAATTTATCGTAATATTTTCCCGCTAATTTCATTATGAGCAGCATTTGATTCCGCCCCCACCCCATTTTTTTCCGTAGACTCCTCGAATCTTCCAAAAGAATCCCAAAGCAAAAATTTGAAATGTTTTTCTTAAAAAAAATTAATTAAAATTTGCCTCACGATCCTTCTTTTATCTGAAATTCTTTATTAAATGTACTTTAACAGCTAGAAAATTAAAACTATCTTTTTCACAAAAATCGGTGAATTTCGTATAGTTTAACTTAAATGTATATAGATAGTTTTTTTCTTTACTTTTGGTAAAAATAAATATCATCATCAGCATTGGCACGACAGCCCTTTGTGGGCCTTGGCCTTCTTCAGAAGTCTGCCATTCCGTCCCTTTTCTAGAAATCAACCTTCAGTTTTTGATTTTAAGTATGTTGAAGTCTTCTCCCAGGCAGTCCTTCTATCTCTTTTTGGGTCTTCCTCTTGGTCTACAGAAAAGGGTGGTGTTGAAGACCTTTATTGGTGTTCTCTCTGTACTCATTTTTACATAGCTGACCATCTCCCTCCTGATGAAGACGTGGTCCCTATGCCTTCTTGTCTTTTGCTTCATATACTTTAGTATCTTTCCAATTTTATATTTCTGAATTTACTTCTCTTGATGTTTTATCTTATATATATATATATATATATATATATATATATATATATATATATATATATATATATATATATATATATATATATATATATATATATATATATATATATATATATATATATATATATATATTTTCATGAAATTTGTAGCATTAGTTATTAAAAGCATATTTTTGAACTTATGTTTTTTAACTGTTCCATGAAATTAAGGTGATAATTTAAAGGTGTATTAAATACAAATAATATATTTACATGTACCTTTAATTTACATATTCGGTATGATTAAGTATGTGAATGAATATAATTTATTTACACACAAACTATATGTTTACATGATACAATTTCTTCTTAATTCCAAACCGTTATCAACAAAAGAATGGAAAACAGAATCAGAGGAAACGTCCGTCAGATGTTTGACATGCAGAAGCAATTACCAGGCGCGCAGGTGAAGAAAAAGTGTTATTTATAGACAACAGCTTGGAAGGAATGTTTTTATTCGTGTAGCAGATTTCGTAGCAAAAGAAGCATTTTATTACCTGCCGAAATGCGTCACTAATCTCTGAGAATCGTTAATTGCTTCTGTTGCAAATCGCTGCCCTCTTCCTGAAACTGTTAACCCTAACGATATACTTGGACTGTTCCGCAACCATTTTCTCTTTGCACAGATGAAGATGCCTAACCAGAAGCACCATTCGGTTTCTGCCATATTTGTACAGAAATCACATTCTAATTCACTGAAATAAACATTCGGTACTTTTCCGTTAAGGGTATGGCCACTTGGGGTGCCATTTTATTTGGCTTTTTCCGTTGACACCAAGCGTTGCAAATTTACTTTGTGCTTGTAAACGTTCCTCGTGCAGCCATTTTTCATCTAATCATAATTCGGTTATTTTAAAAGTTGTTTATTTGTTTTCTGTAGAGATAGATTTTAAAATTTCGTATGTACCTAAAGATGAGAAGGCAGTTTTCACCAGAAACTACTATATAATTAATTATATTATTATGTGAATCATTCGTATAATTTAGTTGAACCCACTGGTATCCTACAAAATCTGTTTAGAGAATATGGGGGGTAGCGCAAAATGGTAAAATTAGCACCAAAGATACATAGCATTTAGATTTTTGTCTAACAGAGATCTTGTGCCATCCCATGCTTACAAAGAAAAGACACGTTTTCCTCGTGTTAAATAATAATCTTAAATTTATGCCCTCTGTTTAATACCCTTTTTTTAAATTTTTATATACTTTTCTTTTTTAAACACAATTTTTTCCGGTCTTAGTGTTAATAAAACATATTGTATTGGTTATATATTTTTTAATATGATAGTGTTTATTTGATTTCTGCAGTTAAAATGTATAAAAACACACCACGTCACATCGTATTAATATTTTTCGGTGGCGTTAATACTTAAGTACCAAAATTTTTAATGTGCCATTGTAAAGATAATTGAGACATACCTCAAACCGAAAAGCACCTTTCAAACTTTTTTGTTAGCTTCATAATGAAGTGTGGGAGTAATTATGATTTAATCTAGTTTAAGTAGGCGTTTATTCAGTTTGTTAAGCATGAAGTGGTTATTTCTTTCGTTATACTTGAGATCCTGAGTACGCTACTTTATTACGATTTTCATTGGTTTAAAATATCCATGACGTCAGATAACGTTTCATCCACGTCGTATTGAGATGGGGGAGGGGGTAAGTCTGACTTTTTGACGAATTTCCTGTCTGCCTATCACATTCTTCGAGCGGCAGCAAACAAAGGGGGCACAGGTGCCGTATAATCCAGGATGCCAAATTCTGAGATTGGCGTATTTTTGGCGGATTTTCTTATGTATCTGGCAACCTCGTTTTTATTAAGTCATACATATGGAGGCCTATAAGAATTATGCAGAAAATTCTATTTTTGTAACACTTGTATTTACGTCATTGCGCACGTCACGATACGTCATCTTGGGAACATGATTTCATCGCCAAAAAAATTCAGAATTTGGAATCATGGATTATATGGACCCGTGCCCCCCTTTGTTTGCTGCCGCTCGAAGAATGTGATTTGAAGGCAGACAGGAAATGTGTCCAAAGGGGAAGTTCGCCATCGAACGTCTGAAAATATTGTCGAAGTTCATTTTGTTAAGAAAACGATTTCTTATGTAAAGACCAAAGCACATCGGTTTGAGAATACGTTTCCCATTCATTTAAGTCATTAACACTTTAACAATAGAACAGCAGAAAAAACAAAGTAAAAAAAAAGCATAACAAAATTTTTAATTAGTTTAAATCGGCAAGAACGATATTAATTTTTAAAAATTTCATTCATTAATCAAATTCTAAAGTAATAATTGCAATATTCGTAAACAATATTTTGCATCTTACGCACCATTAAAAGTTTATTTGAATTAATATTACTGAAATAACATGCAGTGGATTTGTAAAACATAGGCTCAAAAAATTTGTTAAATTTCTTACAATTGCTTATTATTTAAATTTTTTTACAATTTATTTTTGCGACCTTTGATTACCATTGCTTTTTATAATCTCACTCATACTGTATGAAACTGATAAATTCTGAAATAAAAAAACATCTCAGTTTTCAAAAAATATTTATGTTGATCAACTGTGATGATACACTGTCACATTTATACTAGTATATACACTATTCTTATAGCTTTGATCACAGTCATAATGTATAATAATTCTCCTTAATTTTCGAATTACTATATAAGAGTAATTAATATAATCAATTAAATTGGTTGATTAATTTCATTAAGCTGATTCCTGCATTATTCTAATGCTATGCAATTCTGAGACGATTTCACTATTCAGACATGTGCTTTGTTGAAAATGAAACGCATTCTCAAATTAAAATATATTTCGGCAAACATAAAAGTTTGATAAATAATTTAAACTTATGTTAAGAAAGTATGCAGTACAAAACTGTGTACAGTGTTAGAGAGAAAGAATGCTGCCTTAATTGGTAATACTTATGATGCCGAGGTGTGTAAAATTTGTGCACGTGACTGAAAGTTTTACTTTATATGTGTAAATAAATGGACCTTAATTATGTATTTTCATCAGAAATTTTTTGTTTGTTGCATTTTAAACTTTTTTCTTCTGGTTCACATTCTATAATTCCACATCTGTTTTGGATGTGCTTTTTCATAGTCAATTCATTTCTGTCTTTTGTGCAATTTTAGCAGATTTTTTAAAAATTAATACAGTGACACGCATTTTAAGAATTTCAATGTCTTTTATTACTGAAATTGGCGAGGATTCTTTTTTTATATTGGTAAAATTTGTTTTTAATATATGCTATTATTTGCTTACACTATTTAAAAATTGCGAAAATTTGCTAACAATTTAATTGATTCATATTTCAAATAAATAAAAAAATATTTCATGGGAAAATCATTCAACTTATATTTGAAAAGGAAGAAAAACACATATTATTGGTAAATGATGTCGATCGACAACTTCCTATTCTACATTATTACCTTAAAAAGTCTACATGAATACAGAGCATAAAAATATACTTGAATAATTAAATACATTTTCAATGACGTCCTAGTTGATTATTCAACTAAGGATTTACACAAGAAGTGTAGTTTAATTTTCGTTTTAGAAATTAACAACAAATTTTCCCTTCTGCTCTTTTTTATCATTGAATTTTCATTCATGTTATGTTCTCAATTAATGGAAATTTCGATTGTATATGTGAATCTATATCTGCATCTATATATATATATATATATATATATATATATATATATATATATATATATATATATATATATATATATATATATATATATATATACATATATATATATATATATTATCCAATGGTGGGCACACAAGGGTGACTGAACCTTATGCCACAACAAGGCCAGAAACTGTTACTCATTTATTGTTACCCAGCGGGCACCTGTGAACCAAATCACGGAGGCGAGTAGCGTTACCCACGCCATGCCATCACAAACCCGTTTTACGGGCGGGCCACATTCGTACAACATCACAGAAGAAAGGACAGAGAGAACAGAGAAGAAAAGAAACATCCATTCCCAAACCGGGATTCGAACCCGGGACCAACAGCTTAGGAGTCACGAACGCTAACCACTCAGCCAATCGGTCGGCATATATATATATATATATATATATATATATATATAGTGAATAATTCAATAAGTAATTATACACTATATAAAACTATATTAAACATAACTCTTACGGAAAAAAAGGGCACAATTTTTTTTAAACATCTTTGGATACTCTTTATTGGAAAAAGAAATTTAATTTGAATTTATAATTTTTTGCTGAAAAATTGCATTCGGAATTTTTTGAAAATATGCCATTTAAATATCCGTGAGAAAACATTTTAAGATAAATATCTGGATAAAAGATACTAACTTCTAATTTTGAGGAAACAAAATGTATGGTAGAAGAAATGAAAAACAGTAAAAGTCACTAACAGATCATGAATTATACAAGCATTTTTTAGTATTCTTTTTACTAATTTAAATACCTAATGAATTACATTTCTAAACGAGCATAATTTGAAACAGGAATCCAAACTTTAACATCCTGTTGGCAACGTTCTGAGTCAAGTTTTAAGTAAATAGTGAATCTGAAATAGACACGTAAGTAGTTATAGATTATGTTCAGTCCTTCATTTTGTTATTCTTTAATGAAAAGCATAATCAAGTACTCGAAATTGTGATTATTGAATTTATTTTTAATTTAGCTAAATATTCGTAATTCATTTGTAGAATAAAATTCAAGTAAAATTAAATTTAGCTTTCAGGAATATATTTGCAAAATTAATAAATGCTTCAAATTTCAAGAAATATTATATAGATTAGGTAACATCGTGATCATTTCTCAAAGAAATATAATAAAAAAATTATGTGTATAAGGAAATAAAAATAGTTTTGTACGGGATAGCTTATATTTTGTTTGCTTTACTATAATTATGATAGTTACTTCATTGTAAGGGAAAACTGGCTCAACTTTCTTAACTTATATAATTAGATCAACATTCTGAATAGTTTAAAAATTACACAAGAAACTGCACATGATTATGAATGAATATAATTTACTTCATTTATAAACATCATGAAAACAACGGCTTTTCGTTACTCATTAATGTATCCATAGAAACCTAATAACACAGAAGTCACTTTTTATTACCTTCAGAGCTTACGATTAACAAAAATAATAAAAAGTAACACATGAAAATTTTTCACATGAAAATGTTTGAGCATTTAATTTCTTTTCTATTAGCTTTCCCAAAATATTGATTCATTTTATAATTTGAGTTAGATAAAATTAAGTAATTTTCAAGGTATGCTATTTATTTTTGGCGCCACGTTGGCACGCACAATTTCAGCACAATTTAAATTTTTCTGTATATTTAAACAACAAAAAATTAGATAAACATAAATAGTTGTGTTAATAATACTTTGTTCATGATTTCCATACAAAATGTTATACAAACAGATTACAGAATGAAACAAATTCTATTAAAAAATAAAGGTACATTGTAATTTAAAAATAATAAATAGGTGATATATATTAAATAAAAGATATCATTTAAGATGCAATTCCTAAAAATCAAGAGATGTTTTAATTCTTTACACCATTAACAAAAAAATCATTGTATAAAAGAAAATAACTTTAAAATAATATTATGATTAAATAAAAAAAATAAGAACGTCATTTATAAGGAGAAGCGAAACATTCCCCTGTTGTCAACGAAACAAATTAAATAAAAAAACACACCAAGTGGTATACCTTAATTGGAAAAGTACCTATTTTCAATAAAATGATTTATAATTAGCCCTAAAAATTACTAATATAAATTAATTTTAAAAAAAGCAATTTTTTTAGAATCAAATTGAAATCTTTTTCTACAAAATTTGTTTTAATTTCCTTTCGAGGATTAAAAACCATCCCATTCTTCCCGTCTTCAGCCAATATTTTTCCATGCATGTGAGGGAAGACATTCTATCACGAAACTTTCTCTAGAGTTCCGAAAAAACTAAGCCTTCAATTAGTAAATTCACATTTTGAGTACAACTTCCTCAGAAAAAAAGTTCTTGCAAAACGTCGTGATAAAAAAAATACCTAAAAGATAAAAACAATCACCCGAACAAAGTAAAAATCTTAAATTTAGATCTTAACTCACGCCAAGACACGACCAGGGTCAGATCATTATTTGACAGAGTGAACAACTCCTTCTTTCTCACCAAGAAATAAGAGAAGAAAGAAATCCCAAAAATACCAGAAATCTTTTTTAAACAGAAAGGAATACAAAGTAGCCTCACGATGGTTGTCATGGCAGCATGAAGCGTAACTAAAAAAAAAAACGCAGGTCATTTGCCTCTTTTTCTGGAAAGGAAGCCGCTGCCGTTGGGATCAAAGAAACCTGCATTAGTTTCTCCTCACCCTTTGCACTTTGACGGACATTTTCTTCGGAAAATCGAGCGGGGGGTCTTAGGTCTCTAGAACAAACAGGCGGGGACATCACATGTTTTTAAATTGTTGCAAGCTATGGTACAAAAATCTAATATCTAATCTGGCATTCCAGTGGTAATTTTCACGGAATTTTATGCTTAAAATGGATACTTGTGTACAGGAGACATTCAGAACTTGTAGGATATTAAAGTCAAATGTTCTCAAATTAGAAAAACAAGTATTAGAGATAATTTATTTTTGACCTTACGATTCTCTCTTTAAAAATAAGTAATAATCGTAATAAATACTTAGTATACACAACATATGAGAAACATGCAAGTTAAATTTCATATTAAAAAAAATTCTTTCTTGTATTTTATTGGTGAAAAATGAAGCAAAGTGATATTATCTGTTTCAAAACTACTCTTTTAAAAACATTTTTTCGATGTAGGAGCGCATTTCTCTGTTGCTTTCCGAAAAGTGCCTTAATTTCGTTAGTTATTCATTTGCTTATTTTGCAAGTGATCGCGCAGCTCAAAGTCACTTCTTTCCAATATCTGAAAATTCTTTTACCTTCTCAATCACTTAAATAATCGATACTTCTTGCAATGCACAAATGACATCGGAAACCACTTTCCAAAATTCCTGAAGTTAAAATCACCTAAATATCGTTTTCTTTCTGTAACATCAGTCCAAGCAGTCACTGACAAGTGCCTTTGTCATAGTCATTGACAAGTGCCTTTGTCATAGTCAAGCAGTCATTGACAAGTGCCTTTGTCATAGTCATTGACAAGTGCCTTTGTCATAGTCAGTGCCTTAATTTCGTTAGTTATTCATTTGCTTATTTTGCAAGTGATCGCGCAGCTCAAAATCACTTCTTTCCAATATCTGAAAATTCTTTTACCTTCTCAATCACTTAAATAATCGATACTTCTTGCAATGCACAAATGACATCGGAAACCACTTTCCAAAATTTCTGAAGTTAAAATCACCTAAATATCGTTTTCTTTCTGTAACATCAGTCCAAGCAGTCACTGACAAGTGCCTTTGTCATAGTCACTACCCTGCAAAAGTACTTTACGATACTTGAAACTGTAGATTATACTCTGATACAAAAGCTGCAAGACAGGAGTTAAATGACACAGAATTTCTTTATGAGTAGCTTAAAAAAATCCAGAATTTCAACATATGCAATGCAGTTAACTATAAACAGTTCGTAAGATAATAAAATGTCAATAAAGTCTAATAAAAGTCAAAAAAATTCCGCCATAAAACTTTAAAAAAATAGAAAATATTCAGATCGAATTCAGATTTTAGTTCGAAAATAAGTATAAAAATGATCATTTTGCCTATCCATAATATTGTGCGTGTTCGTAAATTAGATGCTCGTACAAATAAGCCTCTACTGCACTATAATTCATGATCATCAAGGAAAAAAAATACTGTGTGTAAAACGAAAAGAATAAACATAGTCTAAAAAGTCTTCTTGTTTCCCAGAAAAGCAGTTATTTAAAAACAGGCGATTACTTTATGGAGGCTTAAGATAAGTAGTGGAAAAAAGGAATAACTGTGAATCTCTCTCTCTCTCTCGGAAATAAATGCTTAAGTTAACCTTGGAAATAAAAAAAAATGAAAAAAGTTATTTATTGCAATCATTTCATAAATCTTCCTCTTACATAAATAATTTCGAAATATAACTTCGACATAATCCTTTCTATGTTATCATGCCGTTGAAACATGTTTTTTTAATATTTTTTATATCTTTGGTATTTTTTTTTTATTTGAAATTTAAGATTATACTTTTCTGTTTTTTCTTGCTTGTAAACATTCATTCTGATGCCAGGTGCTTTCGTTTGTACTCTCGAAACTTCTAGTTATTTGACGCGGTTATGAGGATTCCCCAGGGTAATCATCCATCTGGCAGATAAGTAGTTTTGATGAGTACCTTCAGTTCAGCAGTTCTTGGATTCGATACTCCTTTAAATAGCAGAATTTATTCAACGAGGATTCATATACAATGAATGTTCCATGACAAATATCCAGATGAATAAAGCAAAAAGGTTTATTAAACAATGACAATATTTTCATTGAATGCTGTATTATTAAAAATATTAAAGGTTGGCGCATTTTCTCCCTGCCTAGTGGGCAGCCTAAAAGCCCAAGGAATATTAGTGCCCACCACAAAAGTTGCTATCCGAGAGAACTTTTTATGTGTATGGGCCGTATTTACTGGATAATTCCCAAGAACCCTTACCGACTGGCATGCGGGTGCCAGAAGTGAGTGGAATCGAACCCGGAACATCATGGTAAAGAGCGTCATTCATCTACTAGTCAAGATGAAACCAAGTGCATCAACATTCCAGTCAAGATATTGCAAATTCAAATCACCTGACACAAGGAAACCGACTTAGACAGAATATATTAACTTGTAAATGGATCAGAAATACCTTCAACGCGTCCATAAAAGATATCCTATTTGAGCCTTTGGTCCGGTTGCTTGAATCGTTGTGTGCAGAAGGTGGCAGGGAAGCAATAAACAAGCGAAGCGTCCTCCATCACCATCAGATTTTAAATGATCGGAATAAATACTGTGAAAAATTATAATCATTTTAACTCCATCCTTGTGATGGCAAACTTAAGAAATCCTTCATGTTCACTATAACCTAGGAGTAAGAACCCCGCTCTTCTGAAGGGAATGCTCCAGATTTGATCCCAGGCACTATCGAAGAACGGGAGATGGATAGTGCGCTTCTACTATTTGCAGGAAGGTCTATCGATCGAGGAGTATGCTCCAGAGTTTTCTTCCTGGCAACACGTGAATACGCCCCATTCTCTGCGGAAATTCCTCCTGGAAATCAGCTTTTGCGGTGGACACTAAAATTCCTTACAAAGCCACATTAGGCAGTCCCCATAGCGGTGTTCAAGCATTTCAGTTCCGTTTATTTGATAAATCTCTCGAAATCTTCCAACAGTGAGATTGACTTTTGCGCAATCTTTTAAAATTCGCTGGCGATGCGACCATGCCTATGACCCCGCAAGAATCCACTAGAGAAGTCTCTCCTCGAAAGAAGAGGATCTTTGATTCTTTGTTTCAAGAGTAGTAGAACACTAGTAGAAGTTGGCTCCTTCTCCCACGCGGGAAAATAAGATAGGAAAGGAAAAGCTGCGAGGAGAATTGTTTGCGAATTCCGCAGACAGGCCCATGAAAACGATCACATATTGCTGAGCCAAAGGCCAAATCAGTCGCCCCCAGATGATCTGAGAGCTAAAGATTGCGGCGTGGAGTTTTCTGGAAAGTCTAATCACAGATAATGAATCATATGCAGATGTCACGTGGGAAGAAAGTCGAAAAAACCCCGACAGAAGCTCAATATGTATCTACCGATGTTCAACAGCATCCAGAATCAAACCCGAAATTTTCCCTTCCAGTGCATATTCATGTAAACGCTGCATCATGAAATTGCCATATAAAATGTAAGATTACATTCATTTACTATAACAGGTCATTAGGCTGCAGGAATTTACAATTTTATTTCAATATTAATTACAATTCTCTGTGTAAAAACTTTTCTCTCCTTTTTGCCCAATGAGCTCCAGTGGTTCAGTAGCTTCGCGCCCGTCAAATCAGTAAAGTGAAGCATCATATGCCGCGGACAGTGGTTGGGAGGGTGACCACATTCACTTCCTCAATGGGATGCTGGAGCTCCTTGGGTGCGAGATGTGCTCTGCGAATTTCAAAATTCTTCCACTAGTATGCCGTGGAAATGGAGAGGAGGATGCCAGCTCAGGGGTGAACTCGTCACCAAACGTTGATTTAAAGTTATGAAGCACCTAGTGCTCATAATTTTGAAACAAAGAGAGAGTATTTCAAACCTTCAAGGTACAATCCTGCACCGTTAAGTACGTAGAATACGTAGTAGCAAAAAAAATTATTCAATTTTTCGCAAATTTTAGAAAAAGATTTTGCAAGTATTTAAAATTGTTTATAAATCAATAAAAGAACTTAGGCAATATGTGATTAAAATAGTTTAGCCTCATGATATTCTGACATCATAATTATAAAATTATGCATAGCTATTATCATACTTTACATAGATAATATGTAATCCTATTAAAAACTGTCCCTCATAATTGTCAATTTATCGATATACATAACTAAGTAAAAGAAATCAACACATATCATAATTATAAAAAGCTCCCAAAAATAAATGAAAAGAGTTCACTATTTATTAAAGGGAATAGGTCAACAGTAAATTGACGGTAAATATTCAGTGAACAGCGAAAATGCGATAAAAATTTATTTTTGCCGTTAAAGTAAACTGTACCAAGCACGATGAAGAAGTGATTCATCAATTCTGTAACAAGAGAGATAAGAACATTGAGAACTTATGTCGTTTCTGAATGGTTTTATTCAAATGAAGGCTTCGAGTAAAATAATTATTTTTGCGATAAACTCGGAACAGGTCAATAAGAAGCAAAGATATCTTTGAAGACCGCATGATTTTCATAATAAAACATTTTTCTTTTTTTGCATATAATTATTTCGTTATCCGCATTTTCCTGCATTCTTTTTAAGAACAATCACTCTTTTCGAGCTTTTTTGTAATTCCTAGAAAATGCAATTCGTTGAAAAAGCGCGGTTTCGGAAAAAAATATTGTCTGCATGACATTTTTAATACTCTGCCCTTTCGCAAATGGAATTAGCTGCAGTTTATGATGTCTTATACTGTGTTGAGCTTCTGTTCTCGTTGCTATACATGTGACGAAATTTGATTCCTTTACACCGAAAGTATATTATAGAGTTTATTATATATAAAGTATATATAGAAATTTATATTTACTCAGATCGAGCCCATTATCAATGAAATGATATTTATTCATTTCATGAAAAATAAAATACCCTTTTCAAAAAGATGCATAAGTGCTTTATTTTAACGTATCACTTCATGTTGATTATATTGAGGAATATTCTGTCTCAGTTGCATCGACAGCTGCAGCTTTCACGTTAATTGTTCGTGAGATCAAGTGGAATTTCGTTAGATCATTTATAGAAGCCCTTGTCCAGTAAGATTTGTCCGCGTGCTGGAAAAGTTCCTCCCTACATTAATCAACAAAATAAATCAATGCAAATCTTTGGAAGTTAAATTATTCAAAATCTATTTTCAAAATGTAGTTAGCTACTTGGAGCATCAGTTACTTTGTCCTTTATGGCGGTGACATTTTTTTTTAACCACAATAGGATATTTTAGTGAGGAAGCATTTCGATGTTCACTCAGAATGCTTGCAATTCTAACTACATTTTGAAAATACTTTTTACATGTACCTTTAAAAAAACATTCAGCTTACTTTAAAAAAACATTCAGACATAAAAAAATTGCGCAACAATTAGGATTTCGGAAAAATTGAAATTGCAAATTAAAATCGAATGAATTTATTTAAAATCAATTGTGTATCGCACTTTTTTCTTAACTGAGATACTCGCTGACAAGAAATAAATAGACAGGACTTCATGCTTCTGTTTCAAAATGATTAGTGACGCAATCACATTATGGCTGTGATGACAAACCATTGTTGTACTGCAACAATGCAATCGTATCATCTAGTTATCAGATCCAGTGATTGAAATTTCTTGCGAATTTAATTTCTTTACTTACATAAGAATGTACCTTTACTTACGAAGTGCTTTTTTTAGAATATTATTGGACATCTTATGTACTTAACTAGTGTTTTATGCTATTCAGTTACAACAGCCATATGAACACAGCACAACAGCCATATGAGCAACTTCACTACATTAGACACCCTAGACGATCAAATGCAGAACATTGAAGCTTACTATGGTTAGATAAACTAATAACCCTAATATGCATTCACTGATGATGAACCAAATGCATGTATCGCCTTTCGAGTCATTTTGCTGCCTTTAGAGGAAAACGGCTTTTTGATTCAAATTTCGAACTGGACAGCAATGGCTCAACAGAAGCAGTTGTAGGCAAAAATGAATTTCTAGCTTCATCATCAAGGCTTCGATAAAGTTCATCGAAAGAAAACTCAGACTTCCATCAGTTTCGATTAATGCGACTTTCCTCAAATTATAAACAATCTTTTCATAATGGGATGCATTATTATTTCAACTTAAAATCCATTCCTGCTTGAATTTGATTCCAAAATATGTACAGTCAACATGGGTGACAAGATCGACTGAAATGCAGTGGTGTTGTTTTCTGCTTATGACTTATGGCTTTTACCGATGTAGAAGATTGATGCCAGAACTAAGAATATGGTTTGATGTTTTAAAGTTATTTGAAACAGTTCCAGAATCAGAGCTCCAGCACTTTATTCTAAGAAGTTATGAAGGGACTTCATAACATACGATGAAAAATCATCAACTAAATTGAACGGAGCAGCAAATAATTATGTACCACTGCACGCGAGATTACCATAGTTTATGGAAGAGAAATTTCAAAAATATCACAGAGAAATGTTCCATAAAGAGAAAGGTGTTAATTGCATTTTACTTTTCGAATAGCGTCTTTATCTCGTGACTGCCTGCCATTATGTACGCGGACAATCTAGGTCTTTAGGATATATCATTCCCATAATTAGAAGAACAATGAGGTCTTATCGAAGGGGAAGGAAAGACTCGTTGTGCCATTTACAGAGGCAGGTTTTTCCCTTCAAAAGAGAATCAATGCAAACCATTGAGAATTCATTCACGCGCCATGGAAATTACACTTTCTATGATGAAAATAAAGATTCTCTTTTGACCTGAGTTTATTCCGGAAAATTCAGTGGTTTTGCCATAGTCGGCTGGTCCACCACTAGAGTTATGCTTTTTTTGTGGGTGGGGGAGACATTATATTTTCATCTTCCGTGCAATTTTTCATTTCGGTTATCGTTTTATCATGATTTTTGAACTAATATAATACTCATTTAATGAGCCACCCACACCATTTCACCCACACTGTCTAGTAGTCAGAGTGCCTGACTGTTGATAGGGAGGTCCTGGGTTCAAATCCCAGTTCGGGCATGGATGTACTTTCTCTATCTATCCTATCTTTGTCCTTTCTTTGTATGAATGGGTTATGCATGGTTGCATACCCTATAAACGGGTCCCTATGGCATGTGTGTACGGAGGAAGTCGGACTCCACACCAATATATAGTTCAGTTGGAAAAGTGGAGCAGTGCACCCTAGGATACCAGCCTGGCTAGCACACAACAACAACAACATTTAATATTCATGAGTAAAAATTAGAAGTAATGCTGATAGGCATGCAGAATGTCAGTCTCTATCTTAGTGTCGAGTTATCTATCCTTGTGTGTGTGATGCACCAAAGTGACAGAAAGGGTTATTAATATATAAACTTGCATTTGTTACCTAAGAAATTTTTATATAGTTTTTCACAAAGGCTTTTTACAAAAAAAATAGTTATATATTTCTTTTTAAAAGAGTTTCAAAATATGAAAACTAATCATACATGAATTATTTTAAGATTTAGATGTAGGGTTCGAATGAATGAATACAGGCCGGTTATTCAAGAAACCTCTCACAGCTCCTGTCTTTTACTCTAAGTGCGTAAAATATTCTTACATAACAAATCCGTAAGGTTTCAAAATGTCAGAAAAATCAAATTCAGAAATCTTGAAAATTCTGGAATGATTGTTAGGAATTAACTGAATCCAACATTCATTTTTTTACGTTTTCATAGTTCAATCGAGCAATTCGCCTGAGCTATATTGCACTAATTTTTAATGACATCAACGAGTGGCCAAGGATCAACCTTTCAAGGAGAATCGCAGTTTGGAAAATTATGCTCCAGAACATCACTCTGCAAACCAGAGAGGAAATCTCAGGAATCTTACACAAAAGCAAATGTATGGAAACCTCCTTTGTTCCGGTACAGATAGCGAACAGAAAACGTTTCGGAACAAGTTTAGTATCCCTATACACTTGGCGATCGTGGCGAATTTTATTTGTCGCCAAGCTAGGCGCGTTGTTTATAAACACGGGAAATTTCCCGAAGTTCGATCGGAAAATAAGCATTTCAGAAAATTTAAGAAGGGAAATAAATATAAATAATGGACTTACTTGATATGAAGTTAAGCTGACATGCCGATTGGTATATTTATTTCGACATTTTATTCGTTTGTCACCAGTGTCACATTTCAGTAAAGATAATTATCTAATTTTACAAAAAAAAAAGCATGCAAAAATATTTTTCTAAATGTATACACTTTATAAAATTTAAAAAAAAGGCATGCAAAAACTTATTTTTTAAATATATACATTTTTTAAAATTTAAAAAAAACATGAATAAAATATTTTTTTAAATATATACACATTTTAAGTAAATAAAAATGAAACACGAATACAGTAAAAAAAATACATGTAAGCAATAGAATTTAAATAAAATAATTACACCTTCTCCAAATCCAATTTCCGTTAAGAAAAATTAATTAATTTTTGCGAATTTTAAATTAATTAATAATTTGGAATCCTGAGCAATAATCCATCATTATTATCTTTAATTTTTGCTAAAATAATTTGTTGATATTTTTCAACAACATTTTGAACATGAGACATTTTAAATTAAAACAATAAATAAAGTAATTAAAACAATAAAAAGATGATAATAAATTAAGAAAACGAAATAAGAAAAAAAGAATATTTAACGGTTTTAATTATATATAAAATAATATATATCATTTAATAAAAATATATATATTAAAATTAAACCAAATAAAAATAATAATGAAAAAGAAATAGTAAAAAAGAAAAATTTATGATGTTTGGACACTGGCGACAACGAAACGACAGCGGAAAATCCATTGATTCCAGCAGCAACAGTAAACGAAATTAAAATGACTACCAATTAAAACGTAGAACAATTAGCAAAGAAAGTTCTCGAAGTGAAACTAAAAAAGCTATTGCCACTAAAAAAAAGCACATATATAACGTAAAAATTATTTAAAACACGAGAAAAATGGAATCTGGCAACGAAAAAATAATAATAGTAACAAAAACTAAATTTGGCAACACTACAACGAAAACAACGGTTTCCAGATTTGGCGAGAAATCAGTGTATGGGGATACTGAACTTGTTCCAACGTTTCTATTACAGCATGGGTTAAAACTACATTTCATTCAAAAGTAGAAAAAAAAATATTAAATACCATTATTTTGTTTAAAACGTTTACATTATTATAATGTAAAATGAGGGGTCAAACGTACTTTCTTGTACTCCCAGATACATAGGTGGCAGTTTTAAATTAAGTCTCCTCAACGATGAGAATTGAGGCTCCACATAGTTTATAGTAGGTTAGAATCAGAGGTCACTACATTTTAAATAATTAATAAACGATGTTGTTGTTATTGCACCAGCATGTTTCCCTGTTCCTAGTCCTGAGTTCGGGCTATACCAGTTGGATAAAAGCGTCCGGGTATAAACTTTCGTGATTCTGAAGCAGGTACCAAGCAGAAGTATCCCAACACTTGGAATGTCACACTCCAGAGGCATCATTTCACTTGGAGGACATTGCGACTACACCCAGTGTTAACGCGCCCCAGTCACCTTTAGCGAACATGACGGATATCCGCCTAAGCCGGGATTCGAACTTATTATCTTCTGGTGATGAGAAGGACACCCTATCCAACCATTCCACCGCGGTTTCATATAAACGATGAAAATAAGGATAATATAGAAAACAAGAATAAATTTATAATTAATCCTTGTTTTCTAAGTTCCGAAATGTCAATCTCCTCACACACAGTCATCTGATGAAATTCTATTCCTTAAAATTATCCTTAACTCCGAATTCCGAATTCGCATTACAAAGAGAATAAGAATTTTATGTACCCGAATTGTTTTTACGAGTTGAAATTAAATAGCAACGGCAATATGTTTCGTTGATATCAAATTCATTAAACAACATATTAGTAACAATTAAATTGTTAAAATGCTTTTTTTTTGTTACCAAAATTAATAATTAATCCTTGTTTTCTTTAACTCATTGTTGGCTATTTTTATTGCTATAAAGGTTATTGTTGAAAAAGTAGATATACTTGAGTAAAATAAATAATGAAATTTATTAAATTACTTCGCAGATTGTTATCAAAAACATTATCATTTTTTTTGCTGGTTATCAAAAAATATCAAAGTATAAATATTTTTAGAAAGAGGCACGGATTCTTTCACTATATCCTACATAAACCAAAAAAAAATGCGATTGGAATTTATCTGTAACCGCATAATGTGTCAGTAGAACAAGGCCTAATGTCTTATGTTGTTAAAAAAGCGAACAAACCGATAGTTTTCCAAAACTTTCTATAAATAAAATAAGGATCAAAATTAATTGTTCCTTAAAATAGACTTAAATGCATTTGATTTTCGAGGCCAAAATACCAATAAAGGGAGAAACAACAGAAAATGCTTGATATTTTCTTCGGTATCTAAACTTTGTTTCTGCCATTTCAGAAGGTCAAGCGTTCCGATTTTTTTTTTTTTTTTTTTTTTTTTACTGTGAAAAATGAGCGAAAATAGAAACTTCCAGCTTCGAGAAAGTGAGGAAACTTTTTTTTTCATAATTGTTCTCAGCCACGGTGAGGAGGAAAGACGGGTAAAGTCCGTGTTCCCACCGTGCGCGAGAGAAGGATACAACCAAAGTTTATTTTTTTTTCAGTTCCACTTGCTATAAACTTAATTGAAGGTTCGTGTGATTTCTTTTGTGTGGGGCCCCTTTCGGTGGTCCCCTGCATCGGAGTACATGAATGGGCACAATCGACAGTTTCGACCTCTGCAATATTGGGTCTTCTCTCCAAGGATAAGACGTAAATGAATGGGCATGACTCTTTTTAAAATCACGTACTTGGTTGGCTCCGTTTCATTTGAATTGTTATCTATTTTAATGCATGCATTTAGAACTTTTAATCTACGTTTGATACTCTGGAACAAAGTTATAGCACCACAAAACACATAACAATAAGCCATTTTAGATCAAGCCTAAAAGTTTTATAAAATGTGTTATTTTCCTTAAAATGTGATTAAATTCCCGACACAAGTGCCGTATAATCCATAATTCCATATTCTGAGATTGGCGATTTTTTGGCGGATTTTTTTATGTATCTGGCAACCTTGTTTTTATTACGTCATACATATGGAGACCTATAAGAATTATGCAGAATATTCTATTTTGGTAACCCTAAAATTTACGTCATCCCGCTCGTCACAATACGTCATCTTGGCAATATTTCTTCATCGCCAAAAAAATTCAGAATTTGGAATCATGGAACGGCAACTGTGCCAAATTCCCTTCATTAAGACACAAAAGTAATTAGGTGCATGAATAACAATAATTTTAAGAAATGAAATGCGCACCAGTGACAAAATCGATGTACAAATCTGTTGAGCAAATGTTTCAGAGGAATTTACATATAACATTTAACACTGTAATTGAAACTGTTATTGCACAAATAGAAGGTAGATTTAACAGTATATAAAATATTATTTCTGATTTTAGATTATTTATACTGGTATAAAAATTTTAAGAAAATGTTAATTTTATAAAAACGTTTCAAAAACTATGTTAAGATTCATAACGAAAACGTAGTTGAAAACTTAATAAGCACAGTTGGTTTAAAATCGTATTTCAATTTGAATGAAAAATACGTAAATAAAGTACGAAATATGTTACAACATATTAAATAACAGTTATAAAAAGAATTATTTGTATTTGTGTTAAACTTTTTTCTTGGCAATTACCATAGCTAGAGCAGACAAATCTCTCCCAACAAATTAAAATTAATAAAAATTTTCGATCAAACATATATAGTATGGTTCAATACACATAATCGATCAATCATCAAAAAGAAATTTCAAAAAATTTTAAGTTTTTTTGCAGCCATTTAAACATTTTTGAAAATAAAATCCCACACATTAAAGGAACATCCCTTAGTGATACATGTTCGCTCAGTAACTTTTTTTTCATTTTTCAAAAAATTATGACTTTAAGAGATGTTTTTAACTCAGGTTTCTTTATGGAGAACTTTGCATGCTACTGGTATATCATAATTCAGAATAATTTATGATCTATTTTCGGACTATAAATTCAGTATTTTAAGAAAAGAATGAATTAAAGTTTTTCATGTCAAATAACATTTGATTTTGACAGCTAACCTGATTTTCTTCAGTAAGATAAGTCATTGATAATACGTAAGAGAGAATAATCTGATGTACTTGGAAGCTGGAATAGAAACCGTCTCAGAAATGTAGCTGTTTCCAACCACCGAAAACAAAATAATGCATTATTTTTTGTGTTCGTCGCATCGTGTTGAATTTTGGCGACAAATATAGCAACACCTGACCCGATGTAATGCGAAGAGCGTCACAAAAGCAATGAATGCATCAACGCTTTCCTGGTTTCCGGTTGCTTTTTGAATCCCGTAAACGATCCCGCTAGGCACGCGAAAACGGAATGTGCTATTATCGTGTGAACAGCTGTTTGGACGTTTATAGACACCCCCGCGTCCCCACAGCGTGAGCTATCCCAACGGATATCAAATTCGGCAAACTGTGGCCGTCACGAAAGCAGGTGGCGATTCCGCGAGATTGGCGGCATTTTTGTTGAGTGACGCCAGTCTAAGTGTAAATGTTGTTGCGCATGATAAAAAAATGGAATGTTTCAGGGCGCTGATTCATTTAAACACAAATCGCTTATGTTCCACTGTGTGTACATTTAAATTTCTCCTCTGTCCATTCTCTGAGGTTGATTAACATGACAAATAAAGCCTTTACACTGACGACTGAATCTCATTGCATTTGTCCCTTCATCTGTTGGTGTGGTTGATGAGGTCACCGTTTTCATCATCGAAAGGCTGTGAGTTCGAATCTCGATTTAATCGAAAATCGTTCGATAAAAGCGGCTGGGGGCGACAAGTTGTGTTTGAAATATCTTAAAGGTGAAGAAATACCTTGGGGGTGGCTGGACAAGTATTCTTCTTTGTCCCTGCATTTAAATAACGAAATTTTTCACACAGCAGTTCTTACCTAACAAGTAGAGCTAACTACGGGCTGGGCCCTGGGAAGTGCGCTGGTGCACCCATGTGGATTCAAACCCAAGTTTCCTGGCATCAAAGTTCAAAGAAGCAAACGCAATCGCAAAGTTTGGTCAAAAGAACTCCAGCTTAAATATTTATACCTCCACGTTTCATATTGTTCAAATTGAAGCGCAATTTTTCACCAGACACCACGAATTATTAGATTTTTATAAATGTTCAGTGGCGTATTCTCATTATTGCTGAAAAAATATTTCCATTTTATGAGCTTATCCGTTGTCTGTAATACCTTTAAAAAAGCATTTATTTCATACAACTGACTATAAACATATTTTATAATTTGAAAAATATATAACTGTTTCCTATATCATGCAGTTCAGACAAAAAAATTGGGCTCTATATTTCATATGAGAATGTTTTGATTGGTTGGATTTATTATAAGTTTATTTTATTCAATTTTTCATAACATTTTCTTACGAAATGTTATCAGCATCAATATTATCCTTTCTGGGCAATGGATTTTTATTTATATTTAATTTCTTGGTTTATTCTAATGATATGTTTATTTTAACATATATAAAACAATCCTTTTTGTATCCGTAATTTCATTTAAAAAAACTTCACTTTAAAATATCCGACATTATAACAATTTTCAGAGCAAATGCTTGCTGTTGGATTTTTATTTTGTTCATGAGTAACATATACTTGAATGAGTCAGAGTTGGTTTAGAACAACGATATTATAATTGCATAGCATAAGATTTTATAGCGCACATGATTGATAAGATTTATCTAATAATAGCACAGACCGATAAGATTTTCTTCAACCAACACTATTCGTCATTTGGAAAGAACACTGCTACATCCAGACCCAATTCAGTTGCAAATTATTTTTTTTATTTGTCCCAAGGCAGCCAGCTCCTTCAGCGAGCGCACCGCGGTTTCAACAAGTGTTCCTGGAGGCAACAACTGCACGAGCGAATGTAAATGTCACATTCCATGAAACACTGTTTCTTCACCAATTATGGAAACATTTAAACCGAGGGCACTGAATGATCGAAGAACAATGAATTAATGTCCTCCCAACAGTTTTTTTTCATCAATAAATGAAAAAAAAAACGATGAAAAAGCACGATCTGATTTTTTTTCTTAATGGATAAACGTAATTTTTCTTCATATTATTTTTAATTCAGTTATAGAATTGAAATTCTGTAAATTGTGTGATTTTTACTGAGTGTTCTCACACAGTTCGCTTAACATTGATTCGTAAACTGTCTTTAGAAATGAGGGACTCAGTGTATGACCAGAAGGGAGCAGCCCAGTTTTCCCATTACTTTCGCCATGCAAATAATGGCGGCTCAATCGCTGAGGCGAGCAATTCGTGGCTTTCCGGATTCGCGGAGTTCCCGAGGGTCTCCTGCGTGGGTGATTCGTGGCGGGAAGGGAGGGGAGGGAGAGAAATGAGAAATAGCCTCATTCGTAAAAAAGTATCAAATCATTGAAAAGAAGTATTAATCCTCTAATATAATCAATGTCGAATAGAAATATTATGAATAGGAAAGAAAATTAATACTAAGAATATTCAATGTTAACAAAATTAGGCATCGGTTGTTTTCACAAATTTAAGTCGAAATTTACATTTAAGATTATAAATGATAGATTTTTAATTTTTTTAAATTGTTCTTATTTTGAAAAAAAAAACTGTTAACTCGTGTTTGTGTTCCCCATCCTCTGAAAATGACAGCATATTTTATCTTTCTAGAGCAACTCTATGGCATCACTTTGAGGGCTGCCTCGGGCTCCTGTAAGCGATTCCAACGCGGAATGATTTCACAGCTTTTCACAGATAGTAGGCCCCATCGAAGTAAAGGAAACCCGGAAAAGTTTTCTTCCATCCGCACTCAAAAGACAGACAGCACAGTTGCAGAAGATATTAATTCATCATGCATCTCCCATACTTCAACAGTGAATGGGATCAAACCAATAACCTTCAGATCTGAAGAGCTCTGGGACATCGGAGCAATACTTATCGTATGTAATAACTGCTGTAAACCATAATTTTGTTGTAGTTTTGTTCCTTGTGATGCAGTTTAAATATTTAGCTTCACTTGTTCAGAAAAATTTTAGATTTGATTTATTTAAGATTTAATATATTATATATATAATGAAACATATCATATATATATATATATATATATATATATATATATATATATATATATATATATATATATATATATATATATATATATATATATATATATATATATATATATATATATATATTTATATATATATATATATATATATATATATATATATATATATATATATATATATATATATATATATATATATATATATATATATATATATAAGATAAAACATGAAGAAAAGTAAAATCAGAAATATAAAATTGGAAAGATACTAAAGTATATGAAGCAAAAGACAAGAAGGCATAGGGACCATGTCTTCATCAGGAGGGAGATGGTCAACTATGCAAAAATGAACACTCTTTTCTGACATGCTCGAAGGACAAATGTCTAAAAATCTTCGAGCAATTCCCCCGAAGAGTGTTCATATAAAAAAGAACTTAATTAAAAATTAGACTAAATATATATGTAGAAAAGATAAATATAGATGCAGAAGAATAAAAATACTCACTATAGATGAAAATACTCACATTAGTAGAAAAATACTCACAATAGTAGAAAAATACATACAGTAAAAAAAAATACATACAGTAGAAAATACAAAACTTTATACTTTTGCTTTTCGATACATAGATGATTTCATTATTTTCAACAATTTAAAATTTGAAGATATTTCTAAAACTATTTACCCTGAAGAACTTTCTCTAATTAAAACTAATTTATGTGAAACTAAAACAGAATTTCTGGATTTATTTATCACTATTGATAATTCCACTACATATATAGACATTTTCGACAAAACTAAACAGTTTAATTTTCATGTTAATAAGTTAATTTCTTGGAACTCCAATATTTCTTTAAAAATATACAGAAACATTATAATTAATGAGCTTAATCGCATTTATATAATCTGTAACAATTATGAATATACTAAAAATCAAATTAAACGCTTAATAGCTCACCTAAAAAATAACAATATTCCAATTAATTTTATTTTAAAATATGTAGGAAGTAGGGAATCGCTTGTAAGATTGAAGTAATGCGTAGTTTTTATAACTACAGAAGGGCCACCCAAGCATTGAAGTTCTTACAAGAATCCTGAAAATACCTACATATATACACTTTATTTTATACATAACTAAAACTTAAATCCCCTTTAATACGCTTTAACTTTGTAAACCACTTTAACTTTTTGAATTTAATTACTTCTGGCAATATTTCTTCATTCTAATTTCAAATTTACTTTTGGCAACTTCCTACTATTCTCATATATAAATTCAATCTGATTTACTGGCTTTTGTATTTTGTATTTTCTACAGTATGTATTTTTTTACTGTATGTATTTTTCTACTATTGTGAGTATTTTTCTACTAATGTGAGTATTTTCATCTATAGTGAGTATTTTTATTCTTCTGCATCTATATTTATCTTTTCTACATATATATTTAGTCTAATTTTTAATTAAGTTCTTTTTTATATGAACACTCTTCGGGGGAATTGCTCGAAGATTTTTAGACATTTGTCCTTCGAGCATGTCAGAAAAGAGTGTTCATTTTTGCATAGTTGACCATCTCCCTCCTGATGAAGACATGGTCCCTATGCCTTCTTGTCTTTTGCTTCATATACTTTAGTATCTTTCCAATTTTATATTTCTGATTTTACTTTTCTTCATGTTTTATCTTATTTATCTAGGCAAATCTTTCTTTAGCTGCTTTTGCGCTGGCTAGATTTCCTATTATGCATTGTAGTTACAACATTATATTTTTAGCATTGTATTTATTACCTTATATTCATATATGTATTTTCTTTATATTAATATATATATATATATATATATATATATATATATATATATATATATTGGGCCATTGCAGAAAAGCCATAATTGTGCCAATGTGGTCAACACCCCTGATGAAGCTGGCCATATTGGTACTTTATTCCATTTATATTTATCTTTCTTTAAAGTGTTTTCAATGTAATTCTTTTCATTGTATTCTTTTCAATGTGTTATTTTCCATTTGATATTTCAATATATTGTTTTCCATTTAATATTTCAATGTGTTGTCTTCCATCTGATATTCTACTTTTGGCATTTAATTTTTCAATGTACTATTTTCCATTTGGCATTTCATTGTATTTTGTTTCATTATATTCATTGCATATTTTATAAATTATACTATTAACTATATATATATATATATATAAATAAATAAATATATATATATATATATATATATATATATATATATATATATATATATATATATATATATATATATATATATATATATATATATATGATATGTTCCATTCATCCATTCAATGATATGTCCTGTTTTAATTCTATAAAAGTGGAAATTATGCGTAATTGCATTATTTTATTTTCAGAAGAATGAGAAATTTAAATATGTTGCTCTCATGTAAGAATAAAATAAATTTTCCAGGCTACACACTTTATGAACCAATACAATTATTTATTTTCTTTCAAATTCATGGGGATTGTCTAGCTCTGCTAGATAATCCCGAGATTAGCAACAACAACAACTTATTTTCTATGCTCATAATTTTTTAAGAGATTACTTTTTCCTTATTGTTTCTCAACTATAATTTCTTTTGTAGTAAGTTTTTTCATAAGAATTTGGGGGCATTGCTCTAAAGCAATTTTGTTTTATATTGCTCCATTTAATATTTTTCAAATTTATTTTTTTTTATTTACAATGTGTGTGTGTTGAAATTAGATGCCACTAAAATATATTAAGAATAGGCCAAATTTCTGGAGTTGTGTAATCATTTTTCTGTCAAAAAAAAACAGTTAAAAAGAATGCGCAAGGAGGAATACATGAAGAAGTAACATGTTTAGCAAATATTGCAACTTCCTTATGCGCGATTGAAGAATGCACTTCACGCGCATTTCTTATAGAAATTTTTTTCAAAAATCAGATCATAGAAGTGGTATTTTTTATATCTCAAAAACTGTGGTATATATATCATGCAACAGAATGTGTGTAAAATGTGTAGTATAGAAGTAAGCATATTAAGATGGAGAAATTTCGAAATATTAAAATATATTCGCATGAGGGAATATTTAACTTTAGAAATGTAAATAAAATTCAAGGTTTCAGTGCATATCGATATATAATGTTAATGCATATCGATACATAATCATATCGATATATAATGTTAAACATGAATGAATCATTTTCAAAAGTTTTGCCTTAGAAATAGATTTGCCGCTTAAAACGTAAACATTTTAACATCTCGAAAATTTTGTATGGAAATACTATACATTCTCAACTTAAATTGAATGAGATTAAGGTGGAAGATTTGATCTCCAAAATACTCATATTAAAGCTGCAAATTTCCGCATTTAAGGCATTTTATAAGATCAGACGATAAATAAGTCAGACGCCGAGAAAACTGCTGATGCAAGCACAAACAGGTAACGATAAGCATTTCACATTCACGTTTTCGCGTAAATTTGATGAAATGACTATCAAACTGCTAAAAGGGATCTCTTTTGCATGAAATTGCAACCTCGCGTCTCAAAGCGTTCGCACAGAGGGTCTCATACATATGGAGGCGTCACTTTGCGCCGGACGTGACGGAAATTCTAGACGCTTCTGAGTGTTACACTTGGCTGAGGATTCTTTTCGGTGTGGCGGAATCTGCCCCACTCCTTAAACAAACATCCCAATACCCGCACTAACTCTTACATTACAGACCTATCAGAAAAAAACTGTCTTCTCATGAAAGATGAGCTGCTTGTTCTGGAAAAAAGCCGGATCCTTAACCGGGCGGAATTCTTTTCCCTTTGGCAACTCAGAGGAAGAACAGTGAATCCGTACTGGCTAGTTAAGGCAAATACCCTCCATTTCGAGGATTAGATTGAAAATCGCTAACTCACTGTATGATTCGATATGACTGCACATAATTATGGCATTGAAAATTATGTTTAAAAATCAGTATGAGAGAAATGATCGGGTAACAAGTGTCGGGAATGCAAGAGCGAGTCAAAAACAGAAGATAGAGAGACTAAGGCAGGCCGCAAATTCGGTAGACAATCCGATTAATACGTCGTCTTATAGTAGACAAATGCGATCTCCTCGATGTCTTAGTGTGACGTAGGCCGAGCTGGCAACCGAATGGTTATCGCTCTTGCCTTTGGTTCAACAGTTCGTGGGTTCGAATCCCACCTTAGGTATGGATGTTTGTAGTGGCTCGGAATCCACTTTAAACCGTAGGTCCCAGTCTAATTACCCCTCGTGTGCAAAAAATGACCGTTGAGCGACAAACAAACAATAAATCAAACTTAGTGTGACTTAGCTAAAACGTTGTATCTGTCGTCATGGAATTTTAAACCAATGAGAGCGCTGTCTAGCGGAAAGTTGCCAGATATTTCGAACCTGCTTGAAATCAAGAATAGTCTCGCGCTCCAACCCTTTTCTGACGTAACTAAGACATCAATGACGTCATTTGGTCTGATGCGATTCTCGCGAGATGCTCAGCTTGCTTCGCTCGCGAGACAAGTCTTATGCGATCATCTACAAATTTGCGGACTGCCTAAGTTAAAACTGGTAAAGAACTGAATAGCAATGCAGTCGTAAATCGAATTGAATACTAAAAACGGAGCTGAACTACTGATTCTGTACTGAATAACTGACTGAACTAGCTCGATGGGGGAGCGGTTTTAATCCAAGAGTTTGAGAAAAGAAGAATTTCAGAGATCTATCCCTCAGAGTTATTGTTTCCTAGCCCTGTTGTAGTTTCGTAACTCAACTATCATTTCTCTACTTACAAGGGTTAACTAAATCAGAATCTTCAAATTAAAATAACTTAAAACATTCATCCCAAGATGGGGTTCAAATCCCCGAAATGTTGAACCAAACAATGGCGTACAGTCCGTCGAACGAAGTGATTCCTCAGAATCAATTTGCGTAAAGATCGGCCATCTCTGTTGTATTCTGCATCTCAGAAAACAATTAATGTGTTGAACTTATTACCTTTGCTCTCTATCTTTCGAACCTTCATTGGTTTGACTGCAACAAAAGCAGTGACTTTGGCGGCCCTTGCCAAGTCGCTTTATCACCAATCTTCCCCTGGCTGATCACCTTTGAAATCAGCCTCGTTATGATTCCATCCAAGCAGAGTAATTGCTTTGAAACAATTATAAGTTCGCAAGTTATTGTTGGCAACGGTGTCTAATGATTCCGAAAAAACTAATAAGGGAGATTAGGAATCGCGCGAGCTTTTGCTGGTACACCTTCAAGAGCGTGACAAGACTAAGAATCAGGTTTGTTTTATACATATGAATGAAGGGTGATTTATTATAATGTCTCTGGAAACCATTGCTCGACATTGTTACCTTTCATTTTTATTTGTTGAGAGAGCTACCGGAAAACAGTTTAAAATACTATCACTCAATTCAAGGGAAGATTTATTAAAAAGATTATTTACTTCCTGGTCTCAACTCTTATAATTAACGCATACATTGCACAATTCATATAAAACGTCAAATACACTTTTCCGACGTAGATTGATTTTTTAAATTTTTCCTTAATTTTTCAGATTTTAAAAATTGTTAGTTGGATATTAAAAAATATTGTTATGAATAACATATGAGCCTATACGATAGTCAAAAAAATAAACTATAATCTGTTAATATAAATCGCTTATAAAATATTTTGGTAGCTTTTCAGATTAAGATAGTGATAAGCAATGACATTTTTTCTGAAGTTAATATAATTTTAGAAAAAAAATTTTCTCTCATAAATTGATATTTTTTAACCACATACTCTACTTCAAGGCCCCGTTTAAGGCTGTTTTACTATTCCCACTTGTTCTGCCATTGTTTCGAAGGGCAAACAAAAAATGAAAAAATGGCAAGCACCTAAAACTGACACTATTAAAAAATTAAAAATTGAAAACATGCCTATTCAGTTAAAAAAAAACTTACTTACAGTTGCAGAAGAGTATTATTTCATTATAAATTGGCAATTGTGCACAATAATCACACAATATGCGAGTAAAACAGGAAGTACATCTTTTGTATATAAACTGCAATCCCGAATGTATAGAATAAGTTTTATGTTAGGTATGACATCAGGCTATGATAATAGCAAGGAATAAATTGGAAATGATGAATCTCTTATAAACCAAGACGGTGCATTTTTCTCTTTCCATACTGAATGATAAAGGTAGGTATACGCAAGTGAATTGCCAATAGTTTTTAATAAATATCCGATTCAAGATCTCAGCACTTGAAAATATTCATTTTTGAACTATTCAAACCAATCTCTGAAAAACAATTTCAAGTTTAGGCGAATTTTTTCCCCTTTACAAGAAAAGAAGAAAATACTTATTCATTTGGAAACTTTTCGTCAATTCATGGATTAAGTGTAACACAGTAAGGATCTCCCTAATTATCCCAAGGATATCTTGAATTAATTTAAAAACTATGAAATGCTAAGAAAATATTTTCTCATGTTTTACTAAACTGCTTATACTCACAAAACACCGGGAAACACTTAGAATGTAGGCAAATAAAATCAAATTAGAGGCTAACCGTGGCCTAGAGCACTGCTTTTTAGAGTGAAATTTCCCGTATTCGATTGCTGTCAATATCGAATAATATGAGATGAATGTTGCTTTTGTCCCTTACATGTACGTCTGCGGGGGTGGGGAATTTTCCAGTTTTCTTTTGAACAACACGTCAATTTGGCCCATTTTCTACAAAAAGTCTTCCTACAGACAGATATTAAAATGCTTTACAACATTCTGAAAACGTTTGGCAACGCGGCGTCGAAAATAATTCAAGTTAAAATGTTGAGTGCATAAAACTGCTCAAAATGTGAAGAATGAGTAAAGATTATACGTGAGCTGCCTCTGTTTCATGCTCGTATTTGCTGCCAAAATGTAAATTTAAAAAAAATGTTTTTTGTTCATTGTCATAGATTCTTCTTCGTTCATTGAAAAAAAAGGAGCAAATTCTAAAACTTTTCGAATAAGAGATTCATAGTATCGTTGAATCTGTTGAATATTAATTCTTTCAATTTTTTTAAAAAAATGAGTAGAATTTTAAAAAAATATGATGAACTTCCATGAATACTTTTCTAAAGTTCTTCAAGAAAGTTAATTTTATAAAGGATAAAAATAACAAATTTAAAAATAAGGTTTTCATAAGCATTTGCTTAAAGTTCATTGTTGTTGTCGTGTGCCAGCTAGGCTGGCAACATGGGGTGCGCTGCTAACCTTTTCCACCTGAACCTTATTTTGGTGTGGAGTCCGACTTCCTCAGTACACACATGCTATAGGTACCCGTTTATAGGGTAGGCAACCATCCACAAGGAAAGGACAAAGACAGGATAGATAGAAAGAGAAAGTACTTCCATGCCTGAGCCAGGATTCGAACCCAGAACCTCCTTGTCCGCAGTCAGGTACGCTGACCACTAGACCAGTTGGGCGGCTTAAAGTTTATTAAAAATATGCAACGAAATTTTTAAATCATTCAAACATGAACAGTATACAAGAAATATGTAGAAATTTTTTACTTAATACAATAATTATCTAAACCTCCTTTCCTATAAGTCTTTTTAAAATAAAATAACAGAAATATGCTTTCAACAGCAGCAAGCAGGAAAAAAATAGAAATTTCAATTTTAAATTCTCCATTTCGTAATTTTATAACATATTAACAATACATAAAAAAGATATTCCAACTACACATGGGTATATATAAAATTGAAAAGAATATGGCACAAACTGATCAGATGCTCACAACAAGCATTCTATTAATTAATATGTTAAACTTCTGGAAGAACATTGTATTTAAAACGTATCATATTGAATTTACGACGTAATATTGTCCATATTTTACAAATTAAACATTACTTTCTATGCTTAAAAAAACATAAATTGCGTAAATAAAATCATTTTATAAAAATAAAAAAACTAAACTAAACTCCTTGGCACGACAGCCTATGTGAGCCAAGGCCTACAGTGCCTATAACTGTTTTCATGACCGAGGGCCCTGGGGTGCAAAGCTTATGTCCCAATTAGGTGGTCAGCCTAACGTAAGACCCCCAGTCTTTAGTTCCCAAGCATACTTGGTACTCATTTAATCGACCCACTGAAGGGATGAAAGGTTGAGTCAACTTTTCCCAGCCCGAGGATCGAACCTCGGACCTGTCTCATGGGAGCGTGAATTTATAAAAATAAATTAATCTAAAATAATTTAAGATAAAACAGAATCATTGGATTTTTTATTAACGATACATATTTCCGATATCGTTAAAAAATAAAATAAATGTTTCAATTTATTTTCCATTTGATTCAATTTTTCAATAATCTGGGAAAACAAGTCATAGTTTTTGTTGGCGCTACTAGGTACTTACAGCCTCCTTGATAAACCGGTAAATATTGTCAAAAAAAAAAAAACTATTAAAAGAAGCCAAATGAAGACAACTAAATATTTTTTATTTATATCAACCAAATTCGGCAAATCACGCAATGACTTCTTTTACTTTAATTTAAACGTAAACAAACAAGATAGTTGCAGTTATTAAATTATTGAGAAACTAATATAATAACAATTCATTCTTTTGTTTCTTTAAGCTAAAGATTTGAATGGAAATTAAGTGTGGGGCTAAAGTATGGGCTGGTGCAACGTAGAAAGCTGCAAGCAGAGAAAAAAATCATTTTGGGTTACAACTTGTCATTGACTGAAGTATATAGTGTAAAAATTTATCTGGTATAAAAATCCTAAAGAAAGATAAACCACATTAAAACCAATCCTATAAAGATGAAAGTCACAAATTAAACGAAGGTAGCTAAATTGACGATAATTTCGGAGCTATTTGGGTAATGAAAATTAGGTTTTGCCTTGTAATGTAAAATAAGGACCATACGATTATCATAGTGATTATCTTACTCTTAGGAAGCAATCACTTCCGACAACTTCTGCCAACAAATGGATCGGCTAGAATGGAAATGACAGTTGGAAGTTAATGGAAACATTCCTTCCTCCAATGAAATCCACTTCACTCCACCCACCGTGTGAGAATTCGGGATTTTCGAAAAGAATTGTGCGAACGCTCTTAAGACCGGATTAAAAAAAAGTGACGGAAGGAGTGTGTTCTCCCTCCAGTGCGTCTCCAGCTCCCTTACAGGTGTCTTATTTATTGCCAGAGTGTGAAACGTGATGAAATTTCCTTTAAACACCACGAATCTCAGAAGGAAAGTTTTCCTGTTGGCATTTCTCGGCTGGAGTAATTGAGCGACAACCACCTGTTCGCTTAATTGGCTTGGATCAGTTCTTACCATTGTCAATGAAAATATATTACTGAAAATAGGTTAAAAAAATTCCTCTTCATTATATTGTAAGATGAACAGATGGAGAAATAGATTTTTAATGAAGTGAGTTCTAGTATTTATTACGATCTCCTTACACCTTGAAGACACGGAACAAGCTTCTTTGTTTTCATTGTAACTAATGAAGTATCGGAACTTGTCTTTTAGCCATTTCGCTGAACAAAGCCTCCCTTTTCACAATTAGAAGCGTTCAAATTAAGTGGTAGAGTTCTCATTTCCTAAGGCACATTTTTTTCAGGAAATTTTTTTAAACTGTATTTCACTGCTTTGCTAGTTTACGTTTCCGGCTATCCATTCATATCACCACCAATCTGTTAGTTTGAGCGGCTTTTGTTGCTTTTTTAAAATCATAATTTAAAAAAAAAAAAAAAAAAAAACGATAACACAGTTCATGAATTGTTGTCACAGCAGAGAAGGAGCATGTCATGCAAATTAAACAATTAAAGCGTTAACTCGGGTTTCGGACCTATCGACAGAACTTCCAAAGAACGAGTAACTTTCCAAATGCAAAAACAACCAGGGTAAAAAATTGTAGAAAAGGGAAATCTTTTCTATGCTTCTTTATAATAATTTCAGTTTCAAATATTTATTGGTATCAAGTTCGACAAAGGAACGTCAACGAATCCTAATACAATGCAGTTGAGGATAGCTTAGCTTATTTTTATAGTTACTCCAATACTGGAGTAATGGTTATACTTTTAAATGTGTATAAAGCGAAATAAAGAAGACTAAGAATAAGAAAATGATTCATTGTTCAAATATAGCTGACTGTTTAAGGAAGTATATTAAATATCGTGAAAACGTTTTTCATTGATACTATAAAAGGAAGTGCGACAAATTTAATAGATTGGAAAACATCATGGTTATTGAATTTAAAGATTACCAAAACACCTACACGTTGTAAAGATTTTTGGTAATGTTTAAATTCAATAACAAACATCGATATACGTATTCTTTCACCAATATATATTTTCCAGTAAAATTAACTCTTAACTACTGGTAACACGTATCGAATCAAAATATAATAACTAGGAAACTATAATAAGGAATATTAAATAAAAAATAGTTTAAAGAGATATTGTGTAACGCTAAAATGTGTTTTCATGTGCTGTAAAAACGAGGATCAAACTTCTAATCGCTTTTTTTTATTTATTGAAATGCTCGTGGAATAAATTTTTCGCGGAAGAAAGGTAGGGATACCGTAAATATAATGCTGAATTCAGTCTAATAAATGCAATTGATCTTAAGAATAAAATAAAAAGATGATTCTATCCAAAAAACGCATTGGGATAACGGCATGTTCTTCGTCCATAAGGTTGTCATTCATTGAATTCAAAGCGAAAAATATTCCATACATTTGCTACAATTTATCAATTGAGAGTTAACGCTTTTTCTGAAATAATTTTGAAGAATCCTTACTGTGCTGACAGGTGGACGGCGTTCAGAACATCATAGTAGGATTAGACAATCAAACAAAAATTATATCTTCTTCCACAAATTGAATCCAGTAAGTAAATGGGATAACTACCAAATTGAATTTCTGCCTTCAATGTAGTTATTTCGAATGATAAGAAGTTCCTTTTAAAGAGCTCACCTCGGCATAGTGATAGAAGAGTACTTTTTTCTCCACCCAAGATCTCGAGTTCTATACCAGCCGCTGTTGAACAACTGCATGTTGCTCTTTTGCCGTCTCTGTCGGAGTATGTTACGTGCTCGGGAATATTTTTCGGGTTCCCTCCTTTGCGACAAGTATGTATATATATATATATATATATATATATATATATATATATATATATATATATATATATATACACACACACACACACACACACACACACACAAGGCCCTCTCTCTGTCTTTAAAACCCCCCTGGGAAAGCAAATTAACGCGGTGGCAATATTCGGCCGCTAGACTGTCCACTTCGCAATGTCAAAACGAGTTGCCTCATTCATATTGACCTACGTGCACAAAAAGCGAATCCTGAATTGAGTTGATTGTTGTGAAATTATTTCAGTGGATGCAATAAAGGCACAAAATCGTAATATCTAGGTATTTATCTAAAATATTTTATTCTACAATAAAATTCTGTAAATGAAAAAAAAAATCTTAATTCGTTTAAAACCCGGATTTGATAAAAAAAATAAATAATAATAATAATTCAGATCATGCACCTTCTTTGGTGCTGCATGCACATGTGTTCTTGGAGCAAAGGAGTGAACAGTATTTTATATAAAGACATAAATCGTTCATTTAAATGAATTGTGAATTTGTGGAATGAATGTATTTTAAGTCACAAATAAAAAATCATTTCGATATAAATCAGAGAAAGTATTTCTAAAAAATAATACTATTCAATATTATATGAAACTAATTGCTTTCTTTATAGCTGTCTTCTCCCTCTCTTCCTGGCTCCATGTTTGAATCTTCCAGGAAAAAATGTATCAGTTTCCTTAGCGCAACTCATTTTAATTTCTTGCAGCCCATTCATTAAACGCTTCATCCGCTTATCGACTTCGAAAGCGGATCCAGTAATTTGCACTGCGTGCCTCACTTCTTGCGCAATGAAGTCTCACACAAGCAAACACATCAGATTCTCTTTCTTAAGGGTTCATTCTGTCATGGAAAGTTGTTGCATGGAGGGCATCACTTTACTGCGTCCATTTCCCTGCTGCTGCGATTGGATTGGATGGCATCTTTTTATTTATTTATTTTTTGAAATGTATCACTTTATGGTAATCTCAAATCGTCAGATCTTTATTTAAATCAATGTGGTTTTTCTTTTAAATTTGAAATAATTCCCCTATACATATATCTATCTATCTATCAACACACACATATATAGTTTAAATAAAAATTTAATAACTAAATTAATTAAAAAAACAAAACAAAATCCTTTAAAAAACTTTAGCGTATAAATTAGAAAAATAATTCTTAAATTAATTCTCTATTAGTAACTTTGCTCAAATTAGAAAATTTTTTTAAGAAATTGAAAAAACATTTCTGATGAGTATATGGTGAAACATTTAGGAAACAAAGGAAAAAATATTTCAAGTGATACACATACACATATATTATATAAACATATTTATAAATTCAACATTAAATCTGATAAAATTCTAAGTTATAGAAGTTAGATTACAATTCAAATTTGTACTTCTGATGGTGCACTGTAACTCATGAGTTAATTTTCATCCATTTTTGGTACCTTTCTTACTGCAATAATTATAATTTCTTCTATTATATAATGCCAAGCAGTTAATTCTAATTTAAAAAAACAACTCTTTCGGCCTTCAGTCACATGATTAAGATTTGGCTGTGGGGAAGCTCTCTGAAGAGGGCAGAAACCAGTCCTGAACCTTAATGAAGTGCAAAAATGCAGTTCCGCATATTGCTTCTGTCGTAAACAAGTTCGGACGGTAGTGGCTGCTTCTTGGGGGTGTAGCAAGTAAGAAGCGGGGGCTACACGAGAGAGTGCGCATCTTTTGTCCATGCAAGTAAATGAGTCCTAAGAGCCAGCTGTTCATCAGATGATGTGCCACGCATGCGCAAATTAACTTTGGTTAAACAGAAGAAATCATTTGAAACATTGAATTTATACAGGCACGATTAAGGAATAAATGTAACAATAATTTGTCAATTTTTAAATCGTGTTTTTTTCAGAAAATCTTCCAGTAGCGTTAGAAAGACTTAATGAAACTTAAATTAAAATTTATGAACCGAGAGTTCAAAGAAGGAAATAAAAAATACATAGTATTTGAAAGCTAACTTGCAAAAGTATAAAGTATTCAAATCTTTAGCATTAAAAACAATTCTCTTCACACCAACTCCTTAAATGTAAATTAGCTGATTCATTCAATTAAGTTTTAAAAAATCTATATATTTTTCCCTTGGGTCTTTATGGTTTTGTTTTATAAACCAAATTCAACCAGAGAGAGGTGAAAAAACTGTTTTTACTGCGTTACGTTTTCGTCTACCTCTTTAACGCTAAATGCACCCAATTGTCACCACATTTTAAATCGTTAAAAAGTGAAAATGTTTGAGGTAGCTCTCTGTTTTCCAGAGTTTCAGTTTTTGTTTGGTTTTTCGTAAATGCTTTTATATCTTAATTTTTTTATTTAAAAAATGTTGCTTTTCCGAATTACAGTTCCAAGTATATCAGCCATTATTTATTGCTTATTTTCACTTCAAAAGAAATATTAATTGCACTCAAGTTTGTTTCTGTGCGGCTCTTTTGTGTGGTCTTTGTGTAATTTTGTGCGGTTTTTTGTGTAATTATTCGTGCGGTCTTTTGTGTAATTTATTGCGTGATTATATCTGTGTGAATTTTTTTATTTCTGATGGTATATGAAAATTACAATCAAATTGGAATATATTTGTCGTATTATCAATTTTAAAAAATGAAGCTGTTTGATTGGTCTTTTACTCTTTTTCGTATTATATAAATATTGCGACAAATACAACGTATTATGTACGTATTATCACCGCATTACAAATTATATATCTATACCAGTGTTTTCAAGTTCCTAGTTTCGTACTAGTCTGTACAATCTTTCTTATATCTGTTTACCATTCATTTGAAATACTTGCGTTATTTTCGTAAAGTTTGCTTTTCTGCTCTACTTCATATCTATCCTCTATGTGTCTCGACTTCGCTTGTTACTGTGTAAGGCTGTGAGTCATTTTTTACAATGAGACTTTTTTATATTCTTTTTTATTTTGTTGCTAAAACTATTTTTACAGCTGTGCTTGAGAAGTTTTTGTGCGTTTCATTAATACGGACCCTATCGATCGCACAAAAATATTTTTGAGTGCATAAATTCCGTTCATCAAAAATTTTAAAATTCAGTGTTACTAGATAATAATGTATTTGGAAATCGAATTGAATGGATCATATTGAAAAATGATATTTTATAACATTCAAATACAAATTTTATGAAATAGTTTTCGTGTATAAAGAAATAAGTTGATTACAATGAGTAGATCTCACTGTCTCCAACTCAGAGGAATCAAATCTATAAATAATGTTTTTTTAAGTAAAGGGAAAATAATTGTCTTTACTTTTGATCCAATTGATGTATATGTTTGAGAGAAATGAATTCTGATATATATTTTTATACATTTCTTGTCTTTTTTTAAAAAAATAATAAGTATTTTAAGTATCCTTCACATTATATTATTTCCTCATAGCGTGCCAGCACTTTTTCTGTCCATTATCTTTATGGATTTTAAATATCTGTAGATTTTTCTATTCTAACTGAAAAGAGGAATTTCTGATTGTTTATTTTAAGAAAATTAAGAATTCGTTAAACTTTTTCCGTGACTCTGATGTTCCTTAGACGTTCTGGGGCTGTGTTTCCGCAGTCGGCAGGAACTCCTGACGTCAGGCGGAAGAGCGAGATTGACGAGATGAATTTCTGCCGTTTGTCCCATCCTCACAAGGGATGGGTGGATTCTCAGACTTTATCAAATTGATTCGGCCGCTGGAAGCTCCTCCCTCCATAGATGAGGACTTCCTTGAAGATATCCTCTCGTCGCACAAAAATGAATCATTATCTGAGACATACTTAAACGATTTTGTAAGGCAGTTTGCAAATTCGTAGATGATCGCATGTGACATGTCTCGCGAAATGCACAGAGCGTCTCGCGAGAATCGCACCAGACCAAATGACGTCATTGAGGTCTTAGTTACGTCAGAAAAGGGGTAGAGCGCGAGACGTTTCTAGATTTCGAGCAGGTTCGAAATATCTGGCAACTTTCCGCGAGACAGCGCTCTCATTGGTTTAAAATTCCATGACGTCAGATACAACGTTTTAGCTATGTCACACTAAGACATCGAGGAGATCACATTTGTCTACTATAAGACGGCATCTCAATCGGATTGTCAACCGAGTTTGCGGCCTGCCTAAATCTATGATCACGTCGGTTGATGGATGGGGCGATGGCTTATTCCTTTTCCGTGACCATGGCGTGGTTGTTGCCAACATTCTAAATGTAAATCTTAAACACTTCTCCTATAAATATTCATGAGAGGAAATTGTTCGGCGTTTGTTCTTGTGAGTAGTTTTATATGTAAAGCAAACTAAAATGGTTCAAGTTAACACGACATCCTATTTAAACAATCAAACTTTATTTAAATTGCCTTTGAATTTTCTTCTTGTGTTTAATGTACTCATATCTAACATTTAATTCTTTTTATTTTGTGACAATATTACAAAATTTTTATATAATGTGCACTTTCAAGTATTAGGGATCTTCTGCTGAATCCCTGCTTCTAAAGGACGAGGACCCACTTACTTTTTAGTGGCTGATGGCAAACCCATTTGTTACTTCACTACATGACGATGCCACTATTACCACCCGTTTTAGAGCTGAAAAGGGTAAAAGTGAATAGTCGCCGGGCTTTTGGGGAAAAAATCTGTATTCAGTGGTATATCAGGAAATGATCTTCTGATAATTGTTTGAATTTTTACTTCCTGATGAGGAAAAATGTTTTTCGATGAATGCTGTGAATGTGTTCTAACATTCGATAAACGAGAAATTCAAATCATCCTTGCATTGAGTGAGTTGCATCGAACTATAATATCATTTGTGAATAAATTATTTCAACAACTTCAATAGAATACTTGATAACTATCACACAATGTTTTCATAATATAATACTTTCCATGGGATACGTTCCAGACCAATCCAACAGGGTCGAAGAAAGAATATTAATCGAACGGGGAAGCAATTTAGCTAGACTCTTACCTACCTCCCTGCTGGGAGATGTTCGCATGCCCCACTTACCAGAGGCCATTGTTTAAAGATACGAACTTTCGTTTCAACGTCAAGTTTAATCCGCAAATACGAGGGAGCGACAGAAACTCAGAAAAATCCAGTTTGGAAAGCGAAGCGAAACCCTTCCATTGTTATTCTTATAATAACTCGAGTTGATAATTCAGCCCACGCTAAGTAAACGATTTCATTTGCATGCAACCAAAAAGAATGTGTATTTGTGATTACTCATATTGTGAAACGAAATGAAGAGGCAAATGGTCAGTGAACCTCAAAGGTCGACTACTGTCTCGCTTTCAGAATGAGATGGAATATGGAGATGAAGTGTCGTTCTTTACTGAATATCTAGCTCTGCGTTCAGCATTTAATTTGCATATTTGTCAGGGCTGACGTCAGAACACTGAATACTAAATATCTGGAGACTTCCCAAATGGCTGTGTTTACGCTTCTATTCAGGAGACTATTACACAAGAACTATTATTATTTCTTTTATGACAAATTTTACTGAATACGAAATGCAGAAAATTCTTTCAGTTCTTAAGAATTCTTTATTTTCATTGAATGTGTTTATAATTTTTGGAGAACATTTGTAATGAATGTAATCCTGTTTTACGCTAATATATGAAGAAAATATGATTTTCATTAAATGAATATTCAAGCAGAACTTCAAAAATTTCATTCTCGCTTAAGAGTTAGAAATGTAGAGAAAATATTCTGAATGTGAAAACAAATTTGTTTGCCTCTTCTCGTTCGCGTTATCTACAATATATAATATCATTTCACTTTTTATATTTCTAGTTTTCAAATGAATGCCAATCTATGATTTGCTTACTAATGTGAAAAAAAATAATCAATACAAAACTAAAATTTCAATGTGATAAAGAAATTTTAAATATATGCTTCATCTGCCATAAAACAAGAAGTTGCGCGACAAATGTTAAAAATTATATTTAAAGATAGAAAAACGGAGATCTTTATAGGAATTACACATGGTTTTTGTTATGCTAATTCCCATTATAAGTGAAATTTGTTCTGAATATATTCAGTTATATATTATATACAACTTTTTTTAGTTAAAATTTTATGAAATTCAAAAGTGGAGTGAAATGATTTGGTAAGTGCAACATCCAAAATTTAGATGTATTTCAATGCAGAAAAACAAATAATTTTAACCAGTTTACAGAATGTGACAACGGTCGTGTGACCTGGTTAGTTAGAGAGTCGTTCTCATTATTGGAAAGTAGTGAGTTCGAATCCCGACATAACAGAAGATCCGTCGTGTTGGCTAAAAACGAATGACTAAACTGGGCGTGGTTGCAATGTCCTCCAAGTGAAATGATACCTACCTCTGGGAGTGGCAGAACAAATGTGGGAGGTTTTCAGCTCGGTCCCTGCTTCAAAATCATCGAAACTCCACCCGGCTGATTTTATCTAATTGGTAGAACCCAACTCAGGGCTAAGAACAAGAAAACCTGTTGGTGGAACAACAGAATGCAGCAGAAATGTATTGTCTTCCTTTCATCTTTAAAACGCAGCACGTAAACTTTATACATCGCACGAGGATTTTCACATTTAAAAAATATATTTCGAATTATTAATTTAAAAAGAATAATCCAAATGAGTTTCAACATCAAAGGTTTGTAAAAAGAGCATTACTAAGCGAATAACTGTGTAAAAATAAAAATTATTATATTTTTAACTTTGAAATTAAGTGCGCTGAAATATAAAATTAACAAGTTTATTGTAAATTTTACGAATTACGAAATACAGAAAATTTCTATTCTACACCTGATTCTAAATATATACTTTTTTGCAAATTTGTTTTCACTTAATTTTTTTTTAACTATACAAAAGTATGTAGACAAATCTTTTGCATGAAATATCTCATATCAATAAAACATAATTATTTCATTTATGTTTATTAAATTATAATGCATTTAACTTTAAAAGTCTAAGTTATTATTGACTTCAAAATATTAAGAAAGGAAACTAAATATTGGTTACAGTTTCTCTTTTTGATTTTTGAAAAGCCTCTCCATTAAAGAAAATAACATACAATTTTATTAAAAAAATTTTCAGTTCCGATAAATAATTTTATTTCGGAAAAATTCTATTTAAAGTAGACTTTGCAACTGGAAGTTGTATATATATTGGACAACTGGACTGAAATTTTGATTGACAAACGATGTGAAAAGGAACAGGAATTAATGCCTATTTAATTTCCTTACAAATGTTTTACATTCTTCACATTAACTTAATAATTACACGCGACTTCTTGTATAAATACGAGAATTTAAACAATTAAGAGTGAAAATATACAACGCAAAAGCGTTAAATAGAACATTACTTTTTTGTTTGCTTTAAAAAGCAAAAACAAGATATTTCTCAAGAAAGAGAAAGTAGCTGTAACCGGAACCGTTACACTGGACCTCTGTAATTAATGCAGGTGAAACTGTTTTTCTGATTCTTCTTATTGTTTAGCAGCCTTAGCTTTTTCATTTGTACCATTTTGTATCCTGTGAGACAGGACAATCAATATTTTTTATACTTTTAAATGTACAGAAAATTAATTGCTTCAAGGAAATTGCGAGCTAATTTAATTTATATCTTGATTATTTTACAATTGGAGCATATATTTCATTGCTGTTCATTTTTTCCCTGAATAGAAAACAATAGTGAGACAGGATATAGTATGTCAGTTTGGCTATTTGATTTATTTTTTTCTAGATACTTTCTATTTATATATAGAATCTTAAAATTGACAAAAAAAAAAAAAAAAAAAAAAAAAAAAGAATTTTAATATTTCCATGAGTCATTCTGATTATTCAAATAATTATAATGCACTAAATGGAATTTATCCCTTTCATACATTATAAATATTTAAATCAAATAGTTTTATACGCTTAAACTGAGAGTTAAAATAAAAAAGAAAATTTTAGAATATTTTAAAATTTACTATTGATTTAACAAAATGATATTAAATATATTTTTTTATAATTTAACAAAACTTAATAAAAAGAAAAAATTTTAAAATAAATATTTAACAAATGCTGCACAATTATAATTTAAAACTAGTTCGTTATCAAATAGATCTTATTTGAAAACCGAATTAAAATATATTGGTTGCATTTCTTCTTAAGTATAATTACCAAATAATGTTTTTCTGTGTTAGATTATTGACACATAAATCTTAATCCGATAAAAATTTTCTAGTGACATGAAATCGCTTTTACAGTCACCTGATGCTCATAATTGACGGATCAAAATTGAAAATCAAAATAAATGAAACCTTAAAACTTTGATTTCTTAATCTTCATAATCCTTTTGACTGTGTTTAAAAATATCTCTTGATTTAATCGAGAAATAATTCTATCATAAGCATTGAGAGTGAGTCGATAAGAGCCATAAGCCTGTTACAGCACTTAAGCCGACTTCCTTTTTATAATCGATCATCAGATGGTGTTATAGCGATACGTTGTAAGCTTTTTATTTCTGATCAGCTATTAAACACTCGCAATTCCCTTTATCACTGTGAGCCAAGATCAAATGACGTGGTTGACAACTGAGCAAAAATACTGTTAGTTGCGGGATCATATGCTCAGCCTAGCATTCAACATGCACATTCTGTCTCAGCACGCATCAAGTATAATAGCCTCAAGACTCTGGACGTACAATGGAAACCAGTTCTTAAAAATAGGAATCTTCTATGCGAATCAAGTCTGCATTATTTTTAATTTGAAACTTAAATTTTGGCGCTATGTTTTTCTGGGACGTTGTGGAAGATGGAATTCTGTGAGTGTCAAGCAAATGGTTGATTTATTGACATAGAATCCTATCACTATTTAAAAACCACACGATAGAGTCGAAAGTCGACTCGTTTTCGTAATCTCGAAATCTACAGTAAAAGACCAAACCTGTGCTGTTTGTAAAATACTCTAATTTGCATTAATTTTTTTGTCATGCTTGTATAAACTTTATTGCTAAGACTCATCCTACAATTTAATAGCCTGTTAATATTTTGAAAATAAAGTGGTAATTCATATTGTTAAAAAAGTAAAAAAATATATATATATATATATATATATATATATATATATATATATATATATATATATATATATATATATATATATATATATATATATATATATATATCTTCGAAACTTACATTATATTTAATTTAATAATAGAAATATTTATAGGCAAAAAGGAGAACATAAATAAAGTAAAAATGAAATTTATACGTAATACAGAGAATATAATAAACACGCCACTATGTTTTGATTATTTATCCATAAAAGTTTCTAATATATACATTTAATGTTTCCTTCGCTACAAATATTTCTTACAAATTTTGAAAAACCTCATAATGCAAGAGTAACTGTAAGACAGTAAGAGAAGATAAAATAAGAGACGGTTAAGCGAAAAAAGTAAGAAAAAATTATTTCCCATATTTGGAAATAAATTGCTTAAAAAAGTAATACCTTTTTAAAATGTGCTATAGAAAACAGAATTTTTTCTCAAATAAAAAAGCAAATACATTTAGAATCATTTATCTATAAGAAAGCAAATATTAATAAAATTATTTTTAAATTAATATATCAATGATAAAAATAAAATGTCCATGAAATACGCCTTACACCAGAGTTTTACAAAGTGTCGCGATCCTAATTGGGGGTCAGCAACTGCAGCAGAAGTTGCCAAAAAGTTTAACAGTTCCTTTTTAACTGTATAAAAAAGCAAAGTATTGCTCAACTCTCAAGGATATTGAAGCATCTTGTGGGATCGGCTGTTTCACCAAGAGTTTAGAATATCATTTACAGAGACAGGCGTGTCTTTCACATAAATCTTCGCAGTTGGAAGTGCGTAGCTTTTCTCGATAGTGTGATCATGCAAATTGGCTGATAAAGCAAATTGTACTTAATGTCAGAATTCACCCAAGTAATGGAATTCATTTTTATTTTTACATTTTTAAGTTCGTATCACTTATTAAAAAAATATCATATTGTTTGATCTTAAAATGAAAGACCAAAAACTGCAAGTAAAGAAATTTTACAGTCACGCGTCCGTTGCTTATGGTGACTCAAACTTTTTGCATACAGTACAGGAAAACCCTCAGAAAACTCTGCCCTACACTATCCAATTTCTAAAAAAATTTTGAGATAAAAAAAAATGCTTCTTTTTACGAAAAGACAAAAACTTTCAATTGCAATTTTTCATATTTACTTACATCGGTTTATGTACTTATAATTTTTCTATGAAAACAATTAGAGAATTCAAAACGAACTACCAAAATAAATGTTTTTACACTATAATGTACATCGGGATCGGAAGGAAATTTCAAATTTGTAAAGTTGAGGATATATATTAGTCATTTCCAAATCATACAGAAAACACGAAATAATTTACATTTTCTTATAAATAAGTTTAGACAAAAAAAATAAAAGGAACTTAAACAGAAATCATTTTCATAAACTGCGGCTATTTCTCTAATTGCGTGTTTGAATAAAAAACTTACAAACTTTAAATTATTTTCAAACTCAAATCTTTGTCCTAAGTATTAAAATCTATGAGACCATCAAATCTTATTTAGATTATTATAAAAATAATTTATTATTTCGATAAAAATACCCTATAAAGGTATGGGTACAAAAGAAATGTGATTGAAATATTCTAGTATTGTAATTTTCCTTTAAAACGCAATACCACATCGATCAATACATGTTATGTAGCAGGAACTTCCTCAAGATAAAAAATGATATCAGTAAAAATCAATAAAAATTCACTTTGTTCTTATCATAAGAGTTTCAAACTAGCGATAATATATTAAAAATAACTATCAACCTTTCTCCTGAATACATACGTAGACTCAAAACACGATATGCTAGGCAAGTAATATGATCACATATGCGCGTAAAACCTTTCAAATAACTTTTATGATTACGTAAAAGATAGAGAGAGAGTTTTTTTTATTTTTTAAGTGTTTTCCATAAAATTATTTAACTACTGCAGTCAGATGGGGTTATTGATGTGGTACAAATATTTATATTACTAAGATGAAATACCGTTATCGTTGGAGTATATTATGATATTGTTATTATTATACATTATATTGGGCTAGAACTCACGCAAAATCAGACTTAAGCAGGGCCAAAAAAATTTTCAAATAATCGATAAAAAATTAATTTTATTGACTATTAATTCAAAGTATTTAATTAATTTGAATTTGCAGTTCGATTCTATTAATGGTGCACTTTCATGACAGATATATATATATATATATATATATATATATATATATATATATATATATATATATGTATATAATCATCCATACTAGAGAGTTACACCTAGACTCCATTAAAGGATTATCGGACTTTATTAATAAAGTGGGTGACCCGAGCAACTGGAACTAGGAAACATTGGGTTTGGAGTTAATAGTACAAAATGCTGATAAAAGCAGAGGTGCCCAATATAATACAAACCCAACTCTAAGAAGAAGAAGAAGAAATATATATATATATATATATATATATATATATATATATATATATATATATATATATAAACATACATTAAGAGCATATAGAAAGTTCGTTTTTGAAACCATACTCCTAACCTTATTGGTTTTTATATATTAATTGTTCCCTACTTAAACAGAACACAGAATATAATATAAAATTAATTTTTTCATTTATCATTTATACTATGTATATTTAAGATAAAAAAAAGTTAGATTTCCAATACTATTATGGGTAAAAAAAAGTTTTTCAGATTTTTTTTTTTGTATGAAGTCAATACACGACAAATAATTAAAATCTGTGAAGCCTTTTCTTACCTCCAGTTTGTGCGAGTATTCCTCCGCCAGCCTTTCATTTGCTCGGCTGATTTCTTCATTTTTCTCGAGCAGGGCTTTTCCCAGCTCGGCGGCCAGGACGAGGTCCTTCTCGCGTTGGGCCAGCTGCGAGTACACATCGCTGTCCTCGGCCCCCTCCCCCGTCCTCCTCTCAACCTCCCCCAAGTACTCCTCCAAGTCACCGTAGAATCCGGACGAAGTCTGTTGCATCTCTGTCAGGCTGCATCCGGACATGCTGCGGCATCGCACAGTGATCACAGGTTCGACACCCGCCACCGACAGCAAACTATTTCTTCCGTTACAACCAACGTTCCTGAAGTTTCATTCATTTTCTCGCACACTTGAGGAAGATACGCTGGCACGCTCTTATATCCATTGGGCACACAAGTGAATATCCGTGGGCAGCGACACACTACACAAGGCACATATTTTTTCTTGTATCAGAAAAAAAAACAATAAACTTACTTTGAATAATATGATAGTCTGAATGAATTAAAATCCGCTGTGAGGCAAATATCACCGGAAAGTAACTAAACACAGTCTTACTTATGTCAAAATACGTTACAATCGTTTGAAAAATAATTTCAATATGTATAATGATGCATTTTTCTTGAACGCAGGGACAAAGAACACCGTTGAGAAGGATCCGCCACTTTCTAAACACACTTTAAACAGACGATGAGTAACGCGGCAACGGCAGGCTTTGAATCGATACGCGCGCGGCCAGATAAAGAAAGTGGAGACCGCTCAGGTAGATGTTGACGTGACGGAGTCAGCTGTAGAACTGGTAGTCAATGGCAACCAGGTAGAGAGACGGGAAGCGGAGGGGAGGGTGAAAGAAGGGGATGGTGGTCGTCTGCTATTTCCGCACAGCTGACATCCGGCCTCAGAAAAGAGCGCGCGAATTCTAATTCAATCACCTAATAATGTCCATTACATCGACCAATTGACACGCTTAAGGGAGTGTTTTTTTTTCTTTCTGAGTTTAAAAAATCTTTTTACGGTTATGTGATGAAAGAAGATTACTTATAAAATTTTTTACTCGATAGTGTATGGATTTTAATTCAAACACTTGTGCCTTGCTTTTTCCTTTCGCCATTTCACTTCGTGTTTTACAATTTTCTTGATATATGACGCATTCAAGTGCATAAGACTTCACAAATGTTACATGTCAATAAACGTAAGAGGAATGCAGAAAATGCACATAGACTTTTGATCAATTGATAATTTTATGATTAAAGTTTCTAAAATATAAGTGTTAAAAAACATATTTGGACCTCTAAGTAATACTGAAGAAGTTCCATTTACGAATTAAATTCGTTATTTACTATCTCGAATGAATATCTTGATATTAATATCACGTACTTATTGTCACACGAGCATTTAAAAATCAATATTTTGTCATAAATTATGCTTCTATAATTGTAATTAATAGTTTTAAAAAAATGATACTTTTGGATATAATTCTTTAAACTTGATTTGCATTCACATGTGATATCAATAAATCATTTTACAAAAATAATTTTAGTAATGTAAATCATTTTAATTCAAATATATATATACTATAACGGTGTCAGTATCCTGGCTTGCTTCGAGATTTTGGAGCATTTTTCGACTCAGATCTCTTTACTTGACCGCACTTTCAAATGATCAGGCTATAATCAACGAATTTTCTTGGTTATTGGAGGAGGTTAAAAATTTGACGCAATAATTTGATAAGTTTTTTATAATTTTTTAAAAGCAGTTTTGTGTCATTTAATATTCGTGGACCATTTATAATTCATCATATTATAATATCATGTCCTATTTTTAACGCGGATATATTTACTTTTTTAATGCTGAAATTATAACCTCGTTTGATTTGTTGGGGAGCAACCCCAGAGAACCAACCAACTAACCAACGTGGGGGTGGCAGATCTTGGGAAGGGGTCTTCCACCTAAATTTTGAAGCTGAACTCTGGGCTAAGTACGAGGAAATATGTTAGTGACTCGCAGCTGTTTTAGTGGGTGTCACGGATTTTTCCAGGATTCTTCCCTCGGGATATGTGATGACAGCCTCTCGGAAAACATGTGATGGATATTAAAGAACTCTACGAAATGTCATCAACTGTAACCAAAATCCATGTTAACCGCGTACCAACCATTTTGGCTCATGTGTATACATGAATTAAAAACATTGTTGTTGTTTACTAATGACACTTGGACAAGCCAAGCTTCCTATGCTATGCGAATTAAGTATATTGGGAGCGTCTTTCGTTTTAATCAGAGCACCATGAAGGTGAAAGTACGACTTTGCTCTACACACATGACATAGGAACCCGTTTATTGGGTAGGCAACCATTCACACTTCATTCATACAAGGAAAGGACAAAGACAGGATAGATAGAGAGAGAAAGTACATCCATTCCCGAACCGAGATTCGGACCCAGGACCTCCCTATCCGCAGTCAGCCACGCTGACCACTAGACAAGTTGGTTGGCACATAACCTTCAACATTTACGTTTCAAAACATCCTGGGATCGAATCGGGATTTTCAATTTCCGAAACCCCTAGTGGGTTGATCCTACCGATACTCTTTGAATCCCTTCAACGAGCAGAAATTCTGTTGTTGGAAAAATACTGAGATTGATGATAATTAAATGATTCGCGTGCGTTTATTGAATTCTTCATCAAGACAACAAAAACATTCATTTGACATTAATTTTGGCAAATCCCAGATTTGTATAAAATATTTTTTACATCTTGATGATGTGTTACAAATCGTGAGAACATTTGAAAATGTGCTTATAGAGTTGCAGACGAATTTGCCCACTCTTCAACTTCAGCTCTTACTAACAGCAATTTTCACCGATTCAAGGAGAATGGAGAGAGTTGGGCCGATCACCTCATCAAAACCAAAGTCTGTTTGTGGAAGGGACCCACACAAAGCGTTTTCTTTACATGCTATAATTATTTCTGTTAAATACTGCAATATATATCGTCTCATAACTTGAAAATAATGTTTTCAATTTTTATATTCTTCATTTAGTTTCACGAAGAAACAGATCTAGATCTATTAATTACTAATATTCATAAACATTGATGCCTACAACAAAATAGATTAGCATTACTAATGTTCTCAAACTAAATTTATTAACACAGATAATAAGGCAAATTACTTTCATTTTCAGGTTACTAAATTGTTAAATTTGAATTCAAACCATTCATTTGAAGCCTATGAAAACGTATTCAATGAACAGTCAAACGCTTGTAATATTTTAAATTATCTAAATAATACTCTCTAAAAAAACTCTGTGGCACAACACCCCATGTAGGCCACAAGGTCTACAGTGTCCATCTCTGTTTTCGTGATCGAGATGCCCTGCGATGCGAAGCATATGTCCCGATTAGGTGGTCAGCCTAAAGCGAAACCCCCAGTGTTTAATTCCCAAGCATGCTTGGTACTCAGATTATCGACCTACTTAAGGGATGAAAGGCTGAGTCGACCTTGAAAATCCGAGGATCCAAAATTGGACCTGTGTCTTGGGAGCGAGAAACGCTACCACTAAGCCACCGGACTACCTAAACATTACAAGGAAACGAAATTAATCATCTACAATCACTCTCTTCAATAATTAAAACACAATAAATTTCATCAACATGATTTACTAAGTGTAGTATTTGTTATGAAAGTGAATTAAGGCGCTGTTAACAAATTACAAAAAGGGCCATCCAATCCTTAAAAATTCTCTCAGAAGTTTGAACATACCCCATCGTACGTGCATTTCAGTAATATTTATATTTTGATTGGCAATTATATATCATTATTGGTTATTTTAACATCAATTTATGACTAATTTACTTAGTTAATTTAAGTATTAATATGGGTTCTTTAGCTTCATTATTGGAAATAATGACCGATGAGGTTTAAAGGATTTAATAATGGTTTTGAGGTAACAGAAAATGCTATTTACATATTGACAAATGGATATCAAATTACATGGTCCAGTCTAACATCTTAGTTATAATTCGAAATTAGTCCAATATCAATTCACGCCATTACGGCTTTTCTCGTCGTTTCCTCTCCTCGTCGTTCTCTCTCTTTCTCTCTATCTCTATCTATCTATCTGTATGTCCAGCGGCGGATTTGATGTGAATGGCCCTCTGGTGGCACTTTCAATCCCACATTAATTATTTTTCTTTATTTGTGGAAACAGTAATATCCATTATAAACCTCATCTTTAGCAATCACAATTATATATTTATGTATATACATACGTATATTATACAAATATGCATCCATATATGTGTTTGCTTTTCTCACTCTTTGTTATATATTTCATTCACTTACTGTTTTACTGCGTGTCTGGTTTTGTGGTTTTCGACATTCGTCTGATTCCATTAGCAGAAGAATCGTGCATTTTCTTCTGTATTGCCCGTGCCCATTTACGCAATGACAGTGCAGATACTTTTTTTGAGTTGCAAAGTTAAATGTCTGTGTCCAAATTTTATGAAGCATATACACATACACACATTGAGATGAGATGTCATTGAGACTGACGTCCGAACCCAGTGACTCTTAAACAACAGGAAAGAATTGTTAGGGTTCTGAATCCTGCAGTGTCTGAGCTGCTAGCTTAGAGTTACACATGAATACTTCTGCCGTCGATATTCAACAGGTTTTAGCTTCGCTGCCTCAAAACACGCAGCTTTCATTGAATTCAAGAAGTATTGTTAGCATTCACATTTGGTAACAATGGAAAACTTTATTAAGAAGGCAAACACCCACAAAATAAATAAGATCAGAATAAAAGTAATACATTTCACTCAAAATAAAATGATTAAAAAAATTTACCACCACTCAAATTACCTTAAAGAAATTATCGATTACAAAAATAAACTTACCTTTCCTTCTTGATGCTTTAGTTTTTCCGTGATTAGATAAGACATTTTTTGTTGAAAATCGGAGTAAGTAAGGGTTTTACCCATGTCCAATGAACGTTCCTCCTTTCTTCAGTTGAACAGAGTTTATTAAAATCAACAATAGAGAACTCTCATTAACGGCTCGTTATCTGATTCGTTATCAGATCACTTTCCCGCTCACATGATGGAATCCTGATCTCATTTTCCACACTTTATCACGTGTGCCAGGTCAAAAAAGGGATAAATTGGAAATCTAATAGCATAAATAATTCATTTTTATAATGGAATGTTATCATTACTTGTATTTCGTTAAAATTATGAAGTCATCAACTGCTGTCATTTAAAATGGTCACAACACTGTGACTGTGCACAAATTTTTAGTCTTTCCCTCAACATACCAATCAGTAAATACAGAATATTATCAATTTAATTCTTCACAAGAGGTGATTATTTTTTGCTTATTAAATACACTCAAACCTATTTAGATAAGGAGCGCATAACAGAAAACAAGTAAAATAGCACAAAATATCAATACTGCTATAAAAAAATAGTTTTCGGAAAATGATTTAATAGTACTTATTATGAATTGAATACAGAATGCATGAAAAAGCCTCACACATAAAACTATTTAAGCCCTCGGGAAATAACTAGGAATCACTTTTTGAAACAAAATCAAAACACGAGGCTCGAACAGTCAGGATAGCGACGACTCGGTAAGGCAAACAAGAGAAGCGAAATTTACGAAAGTAACGCAAATGTTTTAAATGAAGGATAAATGTTAATATAGTGATAAAATCAATTAGATACACAAGTACTATACTGAAAACTAGAAAGTACTGGATGAATTAATCTACACTCATGTCCATAAATTAAGGAAAATTCAGAATTACACAGAAATTAAACTCTAAAATAAAAATTTCACATTTAGAACTATCACACACATCTTGAAGAATAATATGCAAATAACAAGAAACCACCAGATGGAACTTATTGTATGTCACAATGACGAGAGTGTAAGAGAGGGGTGTATAAGGAATGGTTGCAAAGAAGTAAAATTGTTCACAAGCGCTTTAAAAACCTTTAAGTGCAATATCCGCATAGTTATGGCAAAAAGGAAGCATTTAGATGTTGTTTTACGTGGTAGAATTATCGGCCGTCTGGAATGTAGACGTACCCAGCTGGAAGTATCCGAGGAACTTGGAATCGCCCAGGCTTTGGCAACGGTTCTAAGATGATGGTAATGTGAGTAGACATTACAGCACAGGTCACCCCTGAGTTAAACGCCGAATAAGGACCGGTATTTGGCAGTTACTGCCAAAAGAAACAGACGGAGCACAGCATCAGACCTGTCTCGTCAGCTCTCTTCAACTACCGGTACGACAGTTTCAAGGCAGACTGTGTACAAACGCTTAGGGCACATTGGTCTATATGATCGTAGGCCTGTCAGATGTGTTCCAACTACCGCAACTCACTGTCGCCAGCGGTTAGCCTGGAGTAATGAGCATGCATTGTGGACACCGCAACAGTGGTCTTATGTGAGGTTTTCCGACGAGTCCAGGTTTAACTTTCAGTCCGATTCTCGCCAGACATTCATATGGAGAGGGCCAGGTACCCGTTACTACCAAGAGAACACCACTGAACGACGCCGTTACGGTGGTGCAGGATTGCTCGTTTGGGGAAGAAGTATTCTGGATTTCGAACTAACCTGCATATTCAGGATGTAAACATGTCAGGCCACGTCTATCTGGATGCAATTCTTAAACAACATGTACGTTTGTTTAGGGGCGCCATCGGTGCAGAATTTCCGTTTATGAATGACAACACCCGTTCTCACCGAGCAAACATTGTAGACGATTGCCATCAATCGGAGGACATCACCTGTATGGAGTGTTCAGTATACTCACCGGACTTGAATCCAATAGAGCATCCGTGGGACATGCTTGGCCGACGAATTGCCACCCGTCAACCTTCTCTCACATGTCTACCGGAACATCGGAGAGCATTGCTTGATGAGTGGTGTAATATTCCCCAAGATAAGATCGACAATTTTAAACTCAGCATGCCTAGGCGTTGTACGGCCTGTATTGCATCGTCTGGGGGCATACTATGTATTTACCATCATACCAACTATATTATATTGGTTTTTGTAAATATCTTCTTTTTTGAAATTTGCTCCAGGGTGTAAAAATCACAATTTTTATTAATGATGTCAATTATATAGCATCTTTTTTGCTCTTTACCTTTTGTTTAAGAAATAGACTTTACAGATAAGTCACATTTGTTTTGCTTCTGTCTCTTTCTTTGCTTGAGCTTGCATTATCCTTTATTTATTGACACGAGTGTAGTTTGCACTGGAGTAACAATATATATATATACATATATATATATATATATATATATATATATATGTATATATATATATATATATATATATATATATATATATATATATATATATATATATATATATATATATATATATATATATATATATATATATATATATAATATATAATATATATATATATATATATATATATATATCATGTAACTGGCTGATGCAATATATTGCTTTATTGTGAGAAAATATATAAGAAAAATCGAAAAAACTAAATGGGAGATCAAACTGTTTCATTTTTTATTGGTAAAATTTTGTCAGTAATATTTAATTGGATTAAAATTTTCATATACCGCACAAAAATAATCGCGCAAATAAAAAATTACACAGAAAAATACCAAACAAAAACGGATACTAAAGTTCGACTTAATTTAGAAAAATTAGAGTTATATCTTTGATAGCTATTCATTCGTTTTGATTCCTCAATTTTAGCCTTTTGGTAGCACTAGATATTTATTACATTACAAATCAGTAATGGCTTCTCAAGATGAATCAATCATTTTCAGAATATGTGAAAAGTAATACAGATGTGTTTCATATGTTTGGCGACGCTATAGGTAGTAATTTTCCCTCCCGTATGAAGACTTAGCCAAAAGACAAATAAACTGGTCCAGCGTGTTAAAGCTGAGGTAGCCATAAAAAATGAGCAGCAGGCAGTCTGGAACGAAGTCAAGAGTGTGTACGAGAATCACTATTGAGTATTTACATAAAACAATCTATTTTAATACAAATCTAATAAAATTACCACATAAATTATTAAATTAATACTTCATAACTCATCTCTGCATAGTAATTTTAAATAAAATTAAGGTGAACTTCAGTTTAAGATATACTTTGATTAGGATATCACCGAGTCATAGTAGTGAGGGAATTTTTTCGGTTATGATGCTTATTTTATTATTTGACTTAAGTGGAATCCTGATGACCATTATATGAATGTCTCTTTTGGATAATTACCCGCAAAAATGGATGTTGTATTCAGTACACCCATAAATATTTTGGATCATAGCAAACATTTTTCCTAATTAAAGAAAGTTATAAAATTCTTTCTCCCTCTATTTAATACAGCAGATCTTAATGTATGCAATTTAAGGATGAAGACAATGTGAAACAGCGGTAAAAGTTACCAGACCCGTACCCGATTGGCGTGATTTCAAATTTTGGCACCAAACACTCTACAGCTCTGTCGCCAACCTAAATTACGTCACTACGCGCGATAGATGTCAACCAATAATGATCGCGTTCGAACTTCAGCTTTGAAATCGCCCTTTTTTTCGAATTCCAAATATTGTAAAGTTGAATATTTCATTATAACTAAATACTGTAGAAGTTTTAAAATTCTAAAAAAATAGAAACGAAATTTTTAAGAGTCGATTTTTATTATACCGAGCAATGGCGCCCATCTTAAAAAAACATCAGTGTAGCGCTACCTACTGCAGTGCTAACCGGGCAATAAAACTAAATTTCGAACGTTAACAAATTTAACTTTTTCTTTAAACTCGATTTTAAATACACCTCGTACCTAATAAACCTAATCACGTTACCTAATAAATGAAAAGCACGTCATACATATGTAATCCGAACCGTTAAACCAGTTTGACGAACTTATCGCACCACTTTATCGCCTGCTTGGCGCATTTTACCCTCTGTACGGATCTCTTCACTTTAGCGGAAACAGCTAATTAAATAATAAACAGTACAATATTAATCGATCATCTTGTTGTTGTTTCCTATCTCCGTGACCAGCAATGCTAAATCAGGTCCATAAATTCATTCACCCAGAAGATATCGAGAACTAAAAGGGGGTGTTGATCCAGGTCTTGTCCTGTAAGTCCCGAACTAGATAAAATGTGACCAGGGAGGCTTGCGCAGAAGAGCAGATAGAGCAGATTTTGAAGTGTATAATGTCTCCAACGAAAGTCAGTGATGACCAGTGACCACTAATAAAATGGGTAAGAGCAGTTTGACTCGTACACTGTTGCCCCGAACCAAAGAGCCGCCAGGGTGCCTTTCATATGCCATGGGTGTACTGGCGTGACCATCCAAATGGCCTTATTCATTGCCTTATGTTTAGAAAACAGCTCCATATAAGTGAGAGAAGCGGCAGGCGTTGTGACTTCGCCTGCATCAGCTCTAGCAAAACTGTCCACAATTTCATTTTCGACAACGTTGACATTAGACGGAGTCCAGTGGAAGTGGATCTGGTGAGAAAGGGAAAGTTGTTTGAGTTTATTCAGGATGTCTGCACTTGTACTATCCCTCACGTTATGAAAATCGGCCAAAGGCTAGATAGCACTTCTACTATCCGAAAAGATCCAAATATCCTTTAGTTGCTGTAGTAACATGATGGAGTTCAAACCCTCTAGAATTGCGATAAGCTCGTTTCGAAATACCGAGAAGTCTGGATTTTTTCTCTGCATTTTTATTTCTTGATCCTGAAATGTAATAAAAATGCCACTGTCAGAACTACTTCCATCAACTCTACTGCCATCCGTGTACACATGAACAGCGTCCATGGGAATATTATTAATTCTTGCCACATTAAAGACGTCGGGATCTTTCTAAAAATCAGAGTAGATGATTTAATGGTGCCAGCTTTGCTTTCTCTCTGAAAATCGAATGATGTGGTCCTCCATTCAACTCAGAAAATTCAAGAGAACAAGATTCTAATCAACTTACAAGAAATTCAAGGTGTTCTCATATGTGCCTTACATATGTTGTCGATAGTGGGAACCTTAACTATTGTATGCTATAAGAAGAATCTCTGTAACCTTACGCCAAGTTTTTCTGGAAATATTCTTTTGATCTTAATTTCTGGTTAAAAGTTCCTGACATTTATCTCAATTAAGGAGATGGAAATGAAATTGGCGATTAAGGAAATGTATTTGGGGACCTAGTCAGGAATATAGCAGGCCAGCAACCAAAATTGCTGTATTTGATACTCAGCATGCCTAGGCATTGTACGGCCTGTATTACAAACGTTTGACTGTTCATTGAATACGTTTTCATAGGCTTCAAGTCAATGATTTGAATTCAAATTTAAAAATTTAGTAACCTGAAAATTAAAGTAATTTGCCTTATTATCTGTGTTAATAAATTTAGTTTGAGAACATTGGTAATGCTAATATGTTTTGTTGTGAACATCAATGTTTATGAATATTAGTAATTAGTAGATCTAGATCTGTTTCTTCGTGAAACTAAATGAAGAATTTAAATATTGAAAACATTTTCACGTTATGAGAAGATATATATTGCAGTATTTAACAGAAATAATTACAGCATGTAAAGAAAACGCTTTGTGTGGATGCCATCCACAAACAGACTTTGGTTTTGATGAGGTGATCGGCCCAATTCGCTCCATTCTCCTTGAATCTGTGAAAATTGCTGTTAGTAAGAGATGAAGTTGAAGAGTGGGCAAATTCATCTGCAACTCCATAAGCACATTTGCAAAATTGTATCATGCTGCTTAAGTTACGAATGGTGTTTTCAGAAGATGGTGTATCCCATTGGTCAAATTAAGAATCTACCTCCATCTATCAATTTTCATGTTCCTACCTGATCACCTTCGTCACGGTAACCTTTTTGGTGAGGACATTCGTTCTCGTTATCGGAAAGTAGGGAAATGAATTCCCATTTAATAGAAGACCGTCGTGTTCACTATTGGCAGCTGGGACACATAAAACAGGTCGTGGTCGCAATGTCCTCTCTATGTGAAATGATACATCTATGTTGAAATGCTATGTCTGGGGTTTTCTACTTCGTCCTTGCTTCTAATGTCCACCAAGTTTCACGTGTACAATGAAACACCCACAGGATGCCACCACTTCCTCTTCTTGTCGTGCTGAAAGGGGAAATCTTAGCAATAGAACATTATATAATTATATGATGACCTTACTTCTTGTTGAGTAGTCCTCCAGGGGTTTCACTTTCTTTAAGTAAATACAGGCGTCACATTCCCGAGGTATCTCAGTGATCTGTTCACTTCTTTTTTCTTCCCTTTCTGCTTTCTCTTCCTCGTTGTGATTGTCTCACAAGAGGTTGAGTTGCTATCGCCAGCCAGTTGCTATTAGCTTCTCTTGGGAACTAAAGATAAGACCCGTATTCTTGGAAAGGGGTTCATGATAAATGAGGTCCCCAGAAGCCAACACATTACTTTGGTTTCTGCTTCAGATAAGTGGGAAGTCAATCACATCAATCAACTTTAGGGATCAAGTTATCGGTGCATCAACTGGATGACTCATTAAGGGTGGAGGCAATCGCAGGGATGTACTGTGAGCTTATAGGACCTAGCTAGAACTGGTGCAGCTAGTCTGCATATCTTTATTGGACTCCATGGCTGGTGATGCGGTCAGTTCCTGAAATTCTATATTTATTCACGATAAAATAAAATATTCTTATCTCCCGCGGGAAAAAATTATAAATAATGCTAATGTGAAAATTTTTTTAATTAAGAGAACGCTTTTTCCTTTGTCCCTTCTTGTTTAGCATCAAAGGGAATATTGAAAGTAGTTAAAGAGGCTAAAAATATCCAGAAAATGCTAGAAAATCTGGTGATTTACTAGGGGGAGTTTGCTTCAAACACATAAACAGTTATTATTGCAACTATACTGTATTTCGACACCGCAGATGAATACGCTACTGTCGATGCAAGTGTGAGGTTTAAATGTCCTCTGCGTAGTAAAAACTATTAACGGTAGATCGCAGGGATCTCCCTGTAGGAAAACATAACAGTTTCAGCAGTAACACTCCAGTCTGGACGAGTTAATTCTCTGTCTGGTCGATCGTATGACTGTAAGCTTCCACATAGACACCACTCCACCAACCCAACTTAGATGCAATAGTATTCATTTTTATTTAAAGAAAAGCAAATTGAATGACTAAGCCGGAACGCGTAGTGACGGCCTCACAGGGAACTTCACTATGCTTTCTAGAAAACTGTGTTGGAAAATGGACGGTATTCACATGCAGCTAGAGGGAAACCTAGAAAGCTTCTAGCACACTCCTCGAGTTGACATGCAACTCTACTGTTGTTAAAGGGTAAGCCGAATTCGCCCTAAAGATAGTTTTTAAAAATGGTGAGTGTCGGATATGTTGTTACCCGAAGAGTCCATGCTGATTAATATGTCCAGTGTTTTACTGATGAATGGGATGTGGTGATCTTTGCTGTTAATAGATGCTTCTTGCCATGCAGTATAACAGTTCATATATTCTTTTGACAGTGGTATCTAAACATTGAACTCTGTATTTGCCAATGAGGGGCAATGCTCCTTTCCAACTTGACAATAGTTCTTGTAATTTCGAGCAGAACACACGTACACTTGATGGTTGAATTTGTATATAACTAACTGGATACTGTGTTAGCCATCAGAGAAATCATTGCTGTGGCCGGCTAAACTCGATGTGTTGGGCTTACTTTCTATTGGAAGAAGCCCCGAAAAGAGTCACTGGAAATTCACGAAACCGGAATTAACATTACACAGATGATCATGAAGTACTAATCCGCTGTAATCATTGTATTTCAGGCTCCTTTAGTCACAATGTTTAAACTTAGAATCGTTGTCATTGTGGTACTTAAGAATTTCTAGTTGACATTAGTCTAATTAAAACTATGTCGAAATGCGTAGACCCTGTCAGCAAGGCTCTTTACTTCCTTTGGTGATTTTCGGTAGAAAGTAATTTCCTATACTGCTTAGGTAGATACTCCTCAAAAAGGTGAGGTGTGCCTATTCCTCAAGATGGTGAGGGCTGCCATTATGTTTCTATTTTTTGTAATATGGACACTGTAATCCACAAATAGAAGATGTCTGCCTTGTCAGATGTGTATATTGAGTACTTGTTCTCAGAAATGTTGTTAAGTGTTATTTGCATCGATCACCCCAGGTTTTACCATCTCTAGTTTCCTTATAAATGATATGAGTTTATTTTGTGTTTTTTTTGTTATTATTAACTCCCTCCAAGCGGGATGGTAGATGGTGAGATCTTTCAGGGGACAGTCAAGTGCATAGTATTGTGGGCTTCCTTCTTGGCAGATACAACCTGTGAATATTCTTTCTGCTACTTTGTGATACAAAGATTTAATAGACTTGACTTTATTTCCCCACGTGGGGCCATTTCAATCAAATGTCCGTGAGCAATTATTGCTTTCCATCTCAATGTGCTTATGTGTGCAAGCCAATTGAGGTTTTGGTTCAATGTGACACCTAAATATATTATTGTAGTTACTGCTTTTAGTGATTTCCCACTTATCATTATGATCGGTTGGCTCTATAATTTGTGCGATTTGGCAAACGTAATGACTTTACATTTGCTAATATACTTCCTAATATAATTAGGGGATGTTCAGTGCACCAATTCTCAGCAGCCTGGTTCAATTAATTTTCTTTTATCCTTAATGCTTATTAAGAAGTCGTCAGTGATGGCTGCAAGTTTGATTTCCAAGTGTATGTACTTCCTGTGGAAATCGTTTACTACACTTGTTCATAGTGTTGGTCTCAAGTAAAATCGCTGAGGGCAGCCTTTTTAAATTTGTTGTGCTACTTAGCCAATACCTTAGTTATATTGAACTATTCTGTTGTTTAGATATCTATCAATTAACTTTGTGGGTGTAATAGGACATTCGAGATCCAAAAGATTACTCTTTATTTCTTGCCAGTGGACGGAATCAAAAGCAACTCTAGTATTCAGTAAAACTAGCAGTGTGTAATGTTTGGTTGTCTAATTTTTTATGCGTTTGGTAATTCCCTTTACTTCTGATTCTCATGATCACCCCCGTCTAAATCCAAACTGGCTGTAGTTTAGTTTATATGTTTCTAGAAAATATATGACAAGTACTGACAATTAATCATTTGGATTTTCCCTAGTATTAGGAAGAAACAAATGGGTCTATATGACTACTGAAGTATTGGGTAGAGGACTTTGGATTTCTTTGATTAAATAGCTAACTTTAGCTGTTCTCAGTGATGTTGGAAAGCTTTGTATCTTAGAGCATTATTTTATGCATGTTGTTGTTATGAGTTGTGGTGGAACATCGATGATCCTCCTCTAGATGAGGAAGGGAAAGTCATCAGCTCCCAAAGCTTTGCTTATATCTAAGGAATAGATAGCGCTCCATGTTTCTTTCCTCGTTGATAATTTAATTACACTGCTGGTCATCCGAATTGGAACACTAGAAAGACAAAAGGTATCACAACAAAATTTATTTTGTAGATAACATGTTGACCAAGTATCAAATGATTAAATTTATAAACGTCTCGAAATGTGGTTCCTGCCAAAATCAATAGCCAGAGTAGTCACCATTGTTGGAGATCACCGCTACCACACGCTTCGGCATTGATTCAAAAAGTCATTAGACAAAAAGACATCGACATCTGCTCTTAAGTGAATTAAATCTATGGTATATATATATATATATATATATATATATATATATATATATATATATATATATATATATATATATATATATATATGAAGCCTTTCACAATATATCATACCTTAACGTTATTTTTACTTTACTTATACCTTACACTATATATCATATTTTAATTTTTTTCGTGACTTTAACCATCAATGTTTACACATTTTTAAAACTGATATCTTAACTTTGTTTGATTTGTTGGGGGAGCCACACATGTATTTAGATTTTAATTATTTTAGTATTCAAACATTTTTATTTTTTTAAAATTTAAATGTTGTGTTTGGGTTTTGAAAAATAATTATTATACAAAATCTTAGTTTTGGTACAGCTTGTTCTTTTTTGGATTTTGTGTTACAAAACCAGCAAAAGAAAAAAAAAATTCTTATTGAGTGCATGAATTTTTTTGTTTTTATTTTTAGTTTTTCAGTGGTTAATATTTTATCTATTTTTCCGCAATGGGAAACGTGGCAATGGAAACCTTCTCTATTATATTTTACGGCTTTTGAGATTAAAATTCTTTACCTTAGATCACTTTCTTCAAAGCATCATTTTTGTTGCACTAGACTGCTTCACTGTTCAAAGCCCAGAGTTGATCTCTACCTGTCAGATGGAAGCGTCTTTGTCATTTTTGATGCAGTGAATAACAGAAAAGCCATTCAACCAACCTTTTATCCCCCTGAGGTTAACTATTACCACCCTGAGGTATTTCCCTTAGAAGACATTGCGACTATGACCTATTGAATACGCCCCAGTTGGCTTTAATGAACACGAATGATATTCGATTGAGTCGGAATTCTAACATTTGGACATACGAAAAGCTTGCGAAAGAAATGAATGTGTGAAATCTACTGGTTCAAGATATACCCTTCCAAAACTTTCTGTTAGTTTCTGTTCAGCAGTCATTGCTTGCATAAAGAATTTATTAAACCGTAACTAGAATTAAAAAGTTGTCTTCTAACCAGAAACATCCAAATTCAAGGTCAGATTCTAGCCCACGTACTGTTGGACTGAAGACTTGAGTACTAGATATTTAGCTTCCAACTCGTCCAAAACTTTGAATCAAAATAAAGCAAGTATTGGTAAGAATTCGAAACATGTAATTCAAAATTTTGTATAACTTTACATTACAGCATTTTGATGTGGATTCACTGCTGTTGTATTCACTGGCTGGATAATTTTTATAAATTAAACTACCCATTTTTTTCTGGCTGGAAGTCCTTTTTTTTATTATTTAATTCTATACCCCATTTCCCCCATTTTGACGAAGTGGAATGCCCTAACGTGGGACTTGGAGAAAACCGGTCCTGCAAGGGAAAAGCGAGGGGAGGAAGAGGAGAAGTGAAGGGCAGAGGAAAAAAGACAGAGGAGCTGCAGGACATCGCCGGAACAAGAGACCCGGTTGGTTTGGGGAGTTCGATGCTTTATTGGAGACTTCGAAAAGTAAAGTTGAAGTTGATAAAAAAGGAAAAAGATGATTGAAAGAAGTAGAGCCCTCTCAAATTGTGAAATTAGGAGATGCCTGAATGTCAGCATTTACATCCAAGTTGTCGTCGATCCAAGGCGTTTGCCATACTATTAAAGAAGAACGCTGGACTATTGTGATCAACCAGGTTTTTGAACTAAATAGGCCGGCCTATACCATCGACTGTTTATATATGTAAGTGAATGTTTTTTTTATTTATTTAATTATCCAGCCAGATTTTTTTTTTGTGTGGTACCACCATTTACGTAACTTTATTTAATAATTAATCTCACTAGAACAGGCAATCTAGGGTAACTTAATCACTCCACGTGAGTGAATTATCATTTTAATAGCAAAGTTGTAATAAAAGAAATAATACAAATAATTGAATTCATATTATTGTAAATAGATGTGTTATTTTCTTTTGTGAATTAAAAGAAGTTTTGATTACTAAAACAAAGCCAGTTTCTGCTTCTGTTCTTTCAGGTTAGAATCTGGGTAGAAATAAGGACTTGAATAAATACACAACGCAATATTAAAAAAAAATAATGCCTTAATTTAATATAAATTATCATATGTGATCGTTTTATAATAATTGTAATTTTCGACACAACAAAATGGTGCCGTTTAAAGTGGATTTTGAAAAACTGAAAACGGAATAAGATTCTGGCTTAGTTTTAAACATGGCTGACTATTAAAAGATTGTACGTGGTACATCTCCTTATTTAATTATTTACAGTAATCTTATTGTGTTTATTTTATATTAAGTGGAACATTGTAACTGTTGTGAAAATTGTTGTAAATACTTATATGAATTTCATATATTTACATTAATATTGGCTAAGGTAAATTATTTTTTGAAGGTAAATATTTTTAATTAATGTAATTATGAATAGTGAGACTCAAACCGCTTCGTGTGTTGCGTCAGTAGACACTCCTAATATTGGTGAATTCTTAAATAATATTCCTGTGTTTGATGGTAGTTGTAAAGATGTTTCACTATCACAATTTTTGGATAGAATAGATGAAATTGGTGACCATTGTTCATGGCGCCCGAAAGATAAATTATTAGCTTTAAAATTGAGAATTTCTGGAGAAGCGGAGGAATTTTTATCAAGTCAGGGTGACCTTAAAAAACACGGTTCATATGTAGATGTTTGCACGGCGCTTCGTGATAGGTTTAACTTCTGTCACTCTATGACAACAGATATCTCTCGGTTAACTACGAGTTATCAGTTACCGCCAGAATCAGCACGAAGATATTTTTCACGAATCGAGGGCTTATCGTATAAATGCGTTCCTAGTGAACGAAGTAGTGAATTCGAGCAATATAGATTGGATTTATTATTGTCCACGGCAAAAAATGGCTTTAAGCCTGAACTTTTAAGAGGAATAACGCCTTTAGCTCTCACGGACTATAGTGAATTTAAGAATTTGAAACAGTTCACGCTGTGACTCAAATAAATGAGATAAAGGAACTAAAATCATTAATCAAACATAACACAGAAAAAAACTCAGAAATGCAGGGCATGTTCATAAAACAAATTAGTGACCTACAAGCTCAAATAGTTGAATTAAAAGTAAGTCAAATACCAACACAAGATAGAAACCAAAGAATGCCTAATTTGTTTTGCGTCAGGTGTAAAAAACATGGGCATGAAGAAGCTACATGCAGAATACCATTTTGTTCCTTCTGCCGTAAAATTGGACACGAAACGCAAAGATGTTGGTATTCCAACAAGCATAACAATTTCCATAAAGGTAGAGATAATAGAAGAAATCATTTAAACTAGCAATAGGGGGAGAGACGGCTGCACTTCGCTACTCCGAAAATAAACCCACACAGGTGCCTTTATTTGTTACATCCACAATAAATGATAAATTGCCAGTAATTCAAATCACAATAAATAATGTAAAAGTAAATGCTCTCTTAGATACAGGCGCATCTTGTAACCTAATCGAACGAAATTTTTTTGAAACTATAGCTTATCAAAGTAGTGTAATGCTCTCACAATGTAAACTCCAAATTAAAGGCATTTCAGACCATGTGCTAGAAATTGAAGAAAAAGTAACTTTAAAAATTAAAATAAATACTAATGAATTTCAAAGCGATTTCTATATTACTAAAGATAGTATTTCAAAAAATATAAACTAATACTAAGTAGTGATTTTTTTGTACAACATAAAATGATAATTGATTCTAGGCAAAAACTATTACATAATACAACTACTTCAATTAAATGGAATTACCAAAATCCTGACTGTGACGAATTAAAAACTAATGTCGTGAACATAGAAGATAACAATAGTTACATTTTTGGATTTTCCGTTACCAAAATAAATATTTTTCCTGGAACCGAAAAAATTATAGAAATCAAAACAAAAGAAAAATTAAATTCAAATTTAGATTCGGTTTTAATAGAGCCTGCAAATGATCATGCGGGTGATAGAGTATGGGTTGCTCGCTCCGTAAACCCAGTATCTAAGGAGGGAAATTATAAAATAAGGGTTGCAAATACATCAAAAAATACTATACGCATAAACAAAGGTTCAAAATTAGTTTCCATTGAACCTTTACAAGTAACAAAAATTGATACTAAAGAGTGTAATACATTTTCCACTGAAGAAATAGGTGATGATTTTGAAGCTTGGGGAGGAAAACTAGATTTATCGCACCTATCCGAAGATGAGAAAAGAAAATTACTTCCCTGCTTGAAGAATTTAAACATGTGTTTGCCCATTCTATTCAAGATTTGGAGGGTTGTAATACTATACAACATGAAGTTAATTTGACAGATGATATTCCAGTTAGGCAAAAATTTTATAGGCCTCCTCATCACCTAAAACAGGAATTAAATAGACAGGTCAACGAATTACTAGACATAGGGATTATTAAAGAAAGCAGTTCCCCTTATAGCGCACCAGTACTTCTTGTCAAAAAGAAAGATGGTTCTTTCAGACTTTGTACCGACTTCAGGAAACTAAATGAAAAAACTATACCAGACTCTTTTCCTATTCCTAATATAACGGACTTAGTGGACAATTTAGGAAATGCTACTTTATTTTCTTGTATGAATTTATGTAGCGGGTTTTTCCAAATGAAAATTGATCCTAAGGATACCTATAAAGCAGCGTTTGCAACTGAGCATGGTTTATATGAATGGAATAGAGTACCATTTGGTATGCGCAATTCGCCAAATAGTTTTCAAAGACTAATAGAAATAGTACTGTCTGGATTAAAACCTCTTCAAATAGCAGTATATTTAGATGATATCATAATTGCTTCTTCTGACTCAATAGATGAGCATTTAAATAAATTACGGTTAGTTTTAAAGAGATTAGAAGAACATAAATTGAAAGTTAAACCTTCTAAATGCTGTTTTTTAAAGGAAACTATAAACTATCTGGGTTTTACTGTTTCAAAGGGGACAGTTTATCCCGATAAGAAAAACATACAAGCTGTGTTAGATTTCAAGGTCCCAACCACTCGTAAACAAGTTAGAGGATTTCTTGGATTGACAGGGTTTTACCGAAGGTTTATAGAAAATTATGCTGAAATAGCATTACCTCTAACAAACTTGACGAAAAATGATGTTAGATTCAGTTGGGATGATTCAGCTCAGCATGCTTTTGACACTTTGAAAAACTGCTTGATTTCTGAACCTTGTTTGAAACTACCAGATTTTTCAAAGGAATTTACATTAAGTACTGACGCTTCAAAATACGCTTTAGGAGCTGTTCTTTGCCAAAACGATGAAAATGGCTTCCCACATCCTGTTGCATACGCCAGTAAAAAACTAAAAGATGCAGAAATTCGATATAGTACAGTAGAAAAAGAAATGCTCGGAGCGGTATTCGGCGTTACCCATTTTAAACAATATTTGTACGGGAAAAAATTTATCATCTATTGCGATCAAGCAAGTCTTTCCTTCGCACTCAAAGTGCGAGATCCAACTTCTAGAATAGCCCGATGGGTAATGACTCTGCAACAATATGATTATACCATTGTATATAAACCGGGAAAATTAAATATAACAGCTGATTACTTGTCTAGGGGTGTAAACGCAGTAGAAGTAATAGCTTCCAACTACGATTCTGATTCCACAATGAAACATCGAATTAAAATTCATCAGGAACAGGACCCAAAATGCCAACAAATTATTAATTATCTAAAAAATAAGGAGACACCATCACCTACTCATATGTTATTTTTTGAAAAAAATGATCTTCTTTACTGTATACCAAAAAATGCCCCCAAACATCGTGGTGACACCAAAGATAAATTAGTGGTACCCCTAACTTTAGTATCAGAAATAATGCGTCAGTGTCATGATTCCCCAGTAGCAACCCATCAGGGATTTCAAAAGACTCTGAACAGAATTAGAGAAAACTTCTATTGGGGTAATATGTATAAACATGTTTTAAACTACGTTAAATCGTGTACTTCTTGTGTTGAAAAGAGAGGTCATAAGCCCGAAAAACTAGCTCCATTACAGCGCGTTCCAGTCACACAACGACCAATGGAATGCATAGCTATGGATGCCCTGGGTCCACTTCCTCTAACTTATTCAGGAAATAAATATATCTTGGTGATTTCTGATTATTTTACACGCTGGCCGGAAGCATATCCGACACCCGATATAAAAAGTGAAACCGTTGCTAGAGTATTAGAAGATTTTATTAGTCGACATGGTGTACCTTCTCGTCTAATTTCCGATAGAGGCTCTAACTTTATCTCAAAATCCATCTCTGAGGTGTATTCGAAATTAGGTATTGAAAAACACACTACTACTTCATATCACCCTCAGAGTGATGGAATGGTAGAAAAACTTAACTCGACTTTAATTAATTCATTAAGTCATTTAGTAAATTCTACTCAAACAGACTGGGACCGGCATGTACCTTTCGCCTTGCTAGCTCATAGATCGGCACGACATTGTACAACAAGCGAAACACCATCATATCTCTTGTATGGCAGGGATATCCAGTTACCGTATTCTGTTATGTCTCAACCTATAGCTCATAACTATGCGGATGTCCGAGAGTACGCTGGAGATCTAGTTGTACGTTTACAAAATGCTTTTCAAATTGTCAAAAATAATTTAATAGCTGCAGCAGAAAAACAGGAGACGTATCGCCGTAAGACCGCAGTTGATAAACAAATAGATATAGGAGATGTCGTATATCTATATCTTCCCGAAACAAGAGCAGGGATTTCAAGGAAATTAATGAGACCAAATGTAGGCCCTTTTAGAGTTCTGAATAAACAATCACCAGTAAATTACGAGATAGCTTGCGTAAAAGAACCTTCAAAAACCCAAATAGTTCATGTAGATCGACTTTCAAAAATTAATGATAGAATTGTATTCCCGACTTTACACGAAATTAATTCTACACCTCAGCAATCTACTGACTCGAATAAGGAAAGTAAAAATAGTTACTTCGGGGTTAACGATAGCGTGCAAAGAAAAGGTAAAAAGGCGTTTGTTCTTAGCCCTGTAATTAATCCTCAGAGCAAAAGCTCAACGTCAATTCCAAATAAAGGAGTCTCATCTGTCCCAAAATGTGATGGTGGAATATCTCGAACAATAAAACATAATTATAATACTCGTTTCGCTCGAAAGAACTGTAGCACATAATTGACTGATTAAATGAGTAATACAAACATTAACAAATGATTGTGTAGAGTGTATGTATAGCAATAAATAGTTTTGTAAATATATATATATATATGTTTTTATATCTTGAATTACTTATGTAACTGCTGACTAAAGTTCTTAATTCTAGCAGTCTGTAAGAAGTTTATATTTTAAATTAGCCAAGATTACATTGTGTGGTAAACAAATGTATACTTTATGTGCTATTTCTAATTGGAAATCTTATTAATTATCACTTTATGTATGATTTTAAGTAGAAAACAAAAAAAATGTATTGAACAAATCAGAGCCATGCAAAATAAGTGCAAATGTGTGAATGTGCAAATATGTGGAAAAAAAATCTTCGATTTTTTTTTCCAGGTAGATTATTGGTGTTGTATTCACTGGCTGGATAATTTTTATAAATTAAACTACCCATTTTTTTTCTGGCTGGAAGTCCTTTTTTTATTATTTAATTCTATACCCCATTTCCCCCATTTTGACGAAGTGGAATGCCCTAACGTGGGACTTGGAGAAAACCGGTCCTGCAAGGGAAAAGCGAGGGGAGGAAGAGGAGAAGTGAAGGGCAGAGGAAAAAAAGACAGAGGAGCTGCAGGACATCGCCGGAACAAGAGACCCGGTTGGTTTGGGGAGTTCGACGCTTTATTGGAGACTTCGAAAAGTAAAGTTGAAGTTGATAAAAAAGGAAAAAGCTGATTGAAAGAAGTAGAGCCCTCTCAAATTGTGAAATTAGGAGATGCCTGAATGTCAGCATTTACATCCAAGTTGTCGTCGATCCAAGGCGTTTGCCATACTATTAAAGAAGAACGCTGGACTATTGTGATCAACCAGGTTTTTGAACTAAATAGGCCGGCCTATACCATCGACTGTTTATATATGTAAGTGAATGTTTTTTTTATTTATTTAATTATCCAGCCAGATTTTTTTTTGTGTGGTACCACCATTTACGTAACTTTATTTAATAATTAATCTCACTAGAACAGGCAATCTAGGGTAACTTAATCACTCCACGTGAGTGAATTATCATTTTAATAGCAAAGTTGTAATAAAAGAAATAATACAAATAATTGAATTCATATTATTGTAAATAGATGTGTTATTTTCTTTTGTGAATTAAAAGAAGTTTTGATTACTAAAACAAAGCCAGTTTCTGCTTCTGTTCTTTCAGGTTAGAATCTGGGTAGAAATAAAGACTTGAATAAATACACAACGCAATATTAAAAAAAAATAATGCCTTATTTTAATATAAATTATCATATGTGATCGTTTTATAATAATTGTAATTTTCGACACAACACTGCAGCATTCCTCCTTGGGTCACTTTTCTTAGAGAAAATTGGTGAACGAATGCTAGTCACATGTTCCGCTACAAGCCATCGTTGCCACGTCATGTTGCAGGCATTTGTTGTGCCACAGCTACAGACAGACAGACAACGAGAAGAAGAGGCCCTGTTCTATTCTTATTGGCTATCAGGTTGTGCCTCTACTTCAGTCTAGAATGTCGGACACCCTGCACGGAGTGCCAGGTGCCCGCTGGGAACCGTAATCTGGGAGCTTGAGCCTTAAGAGGTTCTCCAGAACGCTCGACACATTGTTTGAGAGACGAATGCTTTACAACGGTGGGGCTTTCAAGCCTACAGTGATCTACGCAGTAGACCACTGTATCACAGTTCGGAATACAAATTTGAAATAACAGAATTAATAAGATAGGATCAAGTGAAACAGAAAAATAAATGTTAACAGGATCTAAATAAATTTAAGTAAGGATGGCTGAAATATTTACATAATTTACGAACAGAAATTGATTATAGTTAATGAAATTTAGAAGTTTATAGGAATAAAATGTAATTAGTTCTTTACATGTCTTGAAATTTAGATAAGTACAAAGTACTAGCAATTTTGGAAATTGAAAAACTGGTGATTAGTTTGTTTGTTACTTGAATTGAAAAATTTAGTTAATTTTCGAGATCTGTTGACTCTGCTTCTGAGTTATAAGGTTCCTGTTGGTGAGCAGCCAGGTCTTTACACATTTGGAGTCCTTTTTCATGAAGGAAAGTAATTATTTGTATTAATTTTTTTGTTCTGAACTTGTTCGTTGTGCAGAATTTTAGGAACTGGTAGTTGGTTTGAATAGATGATTTTTTGATATGTAGATCTTTGGTTTGAGGACATTCTGTGATATAATGCAGTAGTGTACCAATTTGGCCACAGATGCAAGATGGAGATCTGGATTTGTTAATTCTGTGGAAGTAGCTGGGGCAAGGCGCATGGTTTGTTAAGATACAATTTAAATAAGGATTGGAATATAGCACATCTGATGAAACTTTTGGTATTAGTCTTCTTGTATGGTGACCATTCGGCGAGTTGTTCCATAGAGATTGCCAGCTTTGCTGTATATAATTTTTAATTTTTGATTTCAGACTGGCTCTGGACCACTTTAAAGGTGTCAACGGAAGAGTTGGATGGGTTGCTGCTTGTTTTGCCGCTTGATCAGCTGCCTCATTCCCCGTGATTCCAGTATGTGCTCTTAACGAACTTAGTTGGATGTTCATATTCTGGTTGTGAAAAAGTAAATTTTGAACGGATCTTATTATTGGGGATTTGTGTAACGGGTTATTTAAAGCCATTAAGGAAGATAAACTGTCTGTCCAAATTGTGACACTTTGTAGTATATGCTGGATCGAATAAAGCAGTGATTCTTTTATTGCTAGGGCTTCTGCCTGGAAGACTGAATTATACTTGTGTAGTTTTATGAGATGTTGATGCAGTAGATTGGAGTTTTCAAAAACTACAAATGCTGCTCCTGTTTGATTATCTAAATGAGACCCGTCAGTATAAATATTAAATCGTGTTGTTATCATAACTGGATTAGATGATGCTTTTGGCAGATTGAAAATTTTAGTTTGATGGCTTCTGATAATCGGATGTAATTCATCTTTATTGTACGGATATTCATAGTTAGAGAAGAGCAGGGCAGTGTTGTCTTCAAGAATTGCATCTTGGCACAATTGTAGGACTTTTGTCTTAACTGTAGTTGCTTTTAATGTTAGGTGCAAGGGTGGAAGACCGGCCAAGACATTTGCGGCAGCTGTTGATGTTGTTTTGAATGTCTTAGTTATTAGTATGGTAAAGTGCCTTTGCAGTGATGACAGTTGGGCTTTTTTCCTTGAGGTTAAGGGCAAAGCCCAAGCTGAAGAACCATATGAAATTATTTTTTCTACTACGGTGCTATATATTATTTTTAGAAATTTACTCTTTAGTCCCCAATTATAACCAATCATTGAGCGTAAGTTTTGTGCGATGGGGAGAACTTTTGGCTTAAGTGATCTGATATGAGCGAGGAAATTTAGATTCTTATCTATTTGGACTCCTAGATAAGGCAATACTTTTGTATGCTTTAGGCTTTTACCTAGTAGGGTTAATTTTGGGTTGGATCTTAAGGATTTATCATGTTTTCCAACTATCATAGCTTTGCTTTTTGGGATGGAAATCTCTAATTTTAAACTTTCACACAGTTTGGAAAAGATATCTAGAGACTGATTGCAGTTTTGTTTGAGATTTTCTTTTGTTGAGCCATTAACAATAAGTAGCGTGTCGTCTGCGAAGGCTATAACTGTAGTGTGATTCGGCCAATTATAATTGAGAATAGCGTTAAAGTATAAATTCCACAGCAGAGGTCCACTTACAGAGCCTTGGGGACATCCTCTTGACTGTTTACAGAACACTTGGCCTCCGTCATAAGACGTGTAAAATTCACGGTCGCTTAAGAAGCTGATAAGTATTTTGACAATATTGGCTGGGGCTTGAAGGGTTGTAAGTGTTTGTGCCACAACTACAGCAAAGACGGGTCTTATGTCGACTATTTTCATGCAGGATGTTGCGCTCATACATATCCATGGGTCCTGGAGGTGCTATTGCTCCAACACTTCACAGGAGAAAGGGTTATTAGTCGCCCCTTTTCTAATTCATAGCTTCCACGTTCGCTGATCTAACTCAGGGTGACTTCTTAGCATGGGGCTGTTTAAGAAGTCTTCCCTTACATTGTCTCTAACACGATTAACAACTGCTCCTCTATTGCAATTTCGTCTTAATCTCTGTTCTTGTTTCTGCAAACTAAAATATTTCCCCTACCTTTACTTAATGTGGTTCGATGACAAAGTGATCAGGAATTAGTCATTAAATGCTAATATTGTTTCTGTATTCTGTTTTTGGTCATTTATTTAAGTTTTATTTTATTTTCCTAAAACGTGCCCTTTTGTAGACATCTTTGGAACTAAATTTTTTTCCCTAAATTCCATGAGCGCATCTGGTGTATAGCTCATACACAAAATTTCGTTGCATTTTGCTCACCCGTTTGCTTTGTAGGATGCTGTCCATAGGTGAAATTTAATTAAAACGATACGATATGATGATTTAAACAGAAATGTAATATTCATCATTCCTTGTACAACATCGAGTTCGCAGTTAAATGACAGCACCTTGGAATTCCATTTCTTAGTTCCTGGGATTAATTCCAAATTCGGATATTTACATATTTACCGATTTCATATTCACTTTAGCATGTAAGATCCAATAGAATTAACCCTCTTGTACATTAAATTACCCCAAAGCGACCAATATATGAATTTGGTAGTTCAAACTTGAAAGACCCTCGATTCGAAGGGATCCCCAATTCAATATGTTAAATTATAAATAATACGAGGCACAAATTTCATCTGAAAATAAAAATTGATCTAGATATCAAACTTAATGAGAAATCCAGTCATTTATACTTCTTCGTTAAATGTTGCATAAAGATTTATTTCACGTGATTGCTATCGCGATTCACCACAAGCAAATATTTATTTGTCACTAAAATAATTAATAACAAAATAGTTATTACAAAGTGCCTTCGATAATCAGCGTTAAATCTCCTTAAATTTACAATTACATCGATCTTACAGCTATGTTACCAACTCATATTTATTGCAGCTTGATTTCAATTTCAGAAAAAAGGAAATAAGAATTTATTTCAAAAATTAAATTATTATTTAATTTTTAAGATTAAGAATTATTGTTCTGAAATCGTTCCAAATTTTAGACCAATAATTCTTAATTAGGAATATTTTAATATTCATAATTAAGAATTATTGATATATTATATAAATTTCTAACATGAATATTAAAATATTCATAATTAAGAATTATTGTTCTAAAATTTGGAACGATTCATTCGAATGTCAAGTAGGAGCTATTGATACTGTTCGGCATCTTTTATTTAGTTATAATTTATAAATAAGAATGCTCTATTATTTGGATCGATTCACATGCGATTATCAAATCGGAGTTATTAATACTGTTTGGCACCACTGCACAGCAAACGATCTGTTCTATTTCCAGATGTTTACCAATTCAATTGAGAGCCAATCAGAGCGGGTTTCCTTCAAACGACGAGCAACCAGATGTCGGCCATGAAATAGACATTTGCTCCTCGGAAAAACGCTTGTTTTCGAAGCAAGCGAAACTTTCACGTTTTCCTACAATTGAATAAAAATTTCGAATTCCGTCAGCGATACAAACAGAAGATGGGATTCTATCATTTTAGGGAGAGAGGAAGAGAGAAAAAAACGCTAGCAGAAACGAGGCAAGGAACATAAAACACTTACGAATGAATTTATATAAATTTCTAACATAGAAATGTTTTGTTTTTTCTTACAGTTGAATAATATATATATATATATATATATATATATATATATATATATATATATATATATATATATATATATATATATATATATATATATATATATATATATAATAGAAAAATTATTCTTTAAAGTTTTATGTAAGTGATACTTTTATTCAAATAAGTTTCTTGATATTTTTAATACTATTTATCATTTTAAATATATTTTATTTTTTGAGATCGATCTGCAAAATTGTCTTCAATCATTCAGTGTCATTTAATTTTTAAATTTTTCAACGAGCATTCTTATATTAAATTAAATTTTCAAAAAAATAAATTATTATTACTAGAGCCTTTCCTGTTAATAGAATCAGTTAATTCCATTTAGAGGAAAGAGACTATTAATAATAATTTATTAATGAGAATTTTATTTAATATTAGAATGCTCGTTTAAAAATTTAAAAATTAAAGGAAAAGAAAACACAGCAATATATAAATCCTTATCGTTTCCTGCACATTGTGTGTAAAATTAATTAGAAACAAATTCTTAAAGATACATTTCAATTAAAATTTGAGTGCTACATAAAAGAGAATCTTACAGTGACATAATGGTAGGTTAGCGTTGTTACAATGAAAGGTCTCGGATTCGATTCCAGTCACTGTTGACTAACAGGAGATAAATGTTGTATTTCTGACACATATGCATGATTTTTTTTTCTGAGGAGGGTGCTTGAGATATATACCAGAATTTTTCTTCCTTGTAAAACCCGAAAGACAATTTACTCGGTAGACATTAAATAATCTCAGGAATTAAAAAAAAATGTGCTCAGAAACATGGCTTCTGAAGTTGAGGGGGGGGGGAATGCGCATGAAATTCGGAGCTGGAGCATCCAGGCCGCAGTGGGTCATGCTTCTATAAATAAATACCTGATGTGATTTTTACTATGCCCACTACATGAATGACTCGAATAAAAACCAAATCACATGAAGGTATAATGACGAAAGATATGCTGTTGCCTCACAAGAGTCAAGCAGCGTAATCATAACCGATGTCCTTCGTGTTGTTGCTGCATCGGCACATTTTCCTGCACATAGCTCTGAATTGGGCTTTACCATTTAGTAGGAAGTTTTCGTAATTTAGAATTAAGTACCGAGCAGGTGGTCCTGACCAGCCACCCCTAGATGCAACGTATCGTTTGGACGACAAAACCAGCATGACTTCCACGTGCTCCAGCCGTCTTTAGAGTGCACAACGGATCTTCAGTACAATCGGGGTTCGAACTCGCCACCTATGGATAATGAGAACAACACCCACACCCACAAGGCCTTAGTATCCCTCCCCCCGGTACAAGAAATTTAAGGAAATGAAAAACACAGCCGCGATGGTCATGCCCGATTTCTCGCTGCTGATGCATGCATTCTTTTGGTTTCAAGAAAATGAATTTATTTGGTTCGTTTGAGGTTCTCTTTTTGAACATGAAACACATTCGACAAGAGTCTGCAATTTAAAGCCATTACAGAACCTCTGTTAATATCTATGTTTGAAGTAGGAATCGAACCCATACACCGTTGAACTGAAGGACAGAGTTTCATTGAACGTTATTGATCGATAGATGGGATTGAACACAGGGAAACTTTCAGCCCCAAGTGACCGATTTCAATTATTTCATTCGTATAGTATCAAATTCTGAAAATACAGGGCATCTATAAATATTGGACATGCTTTAAAAATTCATAAAATGAAAAAGATGTGAGCAAATTTATGCCATTTATACACAGAAGAACTCATGTTCTCATTTATAGTGAATGCTGGAGAAAGAAACTTTCTTTTTTCAATTTGAACTTCATTTGTAAATACCAGCCACCCGCATTTTTAAAATATTTTTTTTTGTTTGGCTTATTTATGATGTGATCGTTCGATGTTTAATTTTGTGTGATATTGCATACGATCGCCGCCCAACTTGTCTAGGAGCGTGTCTGACTGCGGATAAGGAGGTCCTGGGTTGGAATCCCGCTTCGGGCGTAGATGTACGTTCTCTGTCTATCTTGTCTTTGTCCTTTCCTTGTATGAATGATGTGAGAATGGTTGCCAACTCTAGAAACGGGTCCCTATGGCATGTGTGTACTGAAGAAGTCGGACTCCACACCAAAATATGGTTCAGTTGGAAAAGTGGAGCAGCGCACCCCATATTGCCAGCCTAGCTTGCACACGACAACAACAACAACATTGCATACGATCAGATACTTAGGGGATTGGCAACACTGATTGGGGTACCGTCTTCTGTAGCTCTTTCAATAACCATTTCGTAAAGAAACACAGACTGGACAAAATCGCCTGTTCTTTGGCCACCCAGACAACTTGTTACAGCGATACTAGACTTTTTCTTTAAGGGATTCGTTAAGGGCATTATATTGTTCACAGTTGGAAAGTGTCGAAGGGTGATGACTGAAAGCCCAGGATTTCAGCCACAATAAGATGACGACACGCTTGTCTGTAACTGACGAGATATGGACGACCGTCGTGTTATTCTGACTGTATGTGTGTAAGTCAATTGACAAGGACCACACAGACAACTTTTTGAATTCATGGTTCGGAAATTCGTTAGATTTTAAAATATCCCATCATCTATGTATTTAAGCACTTATGAAAATTCAGCAAACAATAAGGAAAATTCCGAAATAAATTAAAATGTTTTTAATTAACCAGAATCAGCAGTTCAGATAGAAGTCTCATTCCATTCCTTTTTTACTTCAAATATTTGGAGAAGAAACAGTAAAAATTTCATTCACAAAAATTCTCAGTATTTTAAAAAGCACTTAAATAAAAAAAACGATTGTTTTTTGTTTAAAAAAAAGGTTTGACACAATTTGTAATTTATTATAAATTTAAATTAAAATTTTCACTTATATGTCATGCTCTTTATTTTTATTACTAATTAACATCAAAAATACTATATTAAGAAACGAATCGCGTACCTTCTAAATATTTTTTATTATATATTTTATATAATGAAATTCACGTATTTTTCAAGAAATAGAAATCCATGAAGCTTTAATTTTCATGAGAAATAAATCTTTCTTGCGAGAATATTCCGTAAATACTTCATAAAAATACCATTTTCCGATTATTTTATATCAAATTGTTGTTCTTTTAATGAGTTCGCTTCTCCGAAATTAGTAGTCAATCTCCCACGTCATTCCCAGTTAGTAAAATTAGTGACGAGCGAACGAGTGTTAAAAATCGAAGCAAGAAATTGATACACACGATTCATTATTTGAAGAGAAATGCTATTTGGCCCTTAGCGAATTCTACCGCTATTTTCTATCATGTTTTGGAATCTTAAAAATATCTTAATTATTAAAAACACTAGGTTTAACTAATTTGAAATTAAAATTAATATAATTTAATAAATCAATTAAATTAATATTTACGAGAAAATATTTTACTAATTTACACACAATAACTAATAAATTGAGACAGTTTTGAAATGATTAAAGGATTACAAAGTGAGATAATCAGTAAAATCGTTTTAATAATGTGCAGTTTTCTAATCACTTCGTACAAGTCAATTATATAAGATACCGTAATTTTAAGAAAGATTAAAATTAAATGAATATTTTGAAGTTATCACAAATTTTTCAAATAAGAATACATTTTGAATAATTTTCATGGAAGAATGGAATTAATAAGTAAAAATTTGTGACACTCAATTGAAATCAACATTTTGTTTATGAAAATACCGGCTTTAACGAGACCTTTTTACAACAATAAGTAGAATGATTCCCACCAAATCCTATATGAAGCAGTGTTAAACTGTCTCACTTTAGACATCTTAATCATAACGCCTGCCTAAATGTCAGTTTTTCGACTATTTTTCTTTCATAAATGATTTTTCTTAATAAATTTCTTAGACATGAGTTTAAAAAATTCGAGAAATAATACCGACATCAGTTGTTCCCGAGAACATCGAAATGTTTTTCCTGATCATTTTCGTCCGTTTATTAACTTCTTAGATTTGTTTTAGGATTTCACTAATACAAATTAAGGAACGGCTACAAGAAGAAATGAAATAAAGCAATGAGTATTAAAATACTTATTTTGAAACACACATAGACTAATTAAAAACTGTAATTATAAAACTAATTTTCTTATTTTTGTTTACAAATAAATCTAAAATACAGAGTGCGTCAAGGGGAACTGTTTAAGTATATTTTAGTGAGAAACAATAAAAACAATTTTATTTCTCTTTTCACAGGCATTGGTAAATATTTTATCCCGACGCAATTGGTTTTCTACTGGCAGATAGAAAATTATTTACCAACGCCCTCTATCGGATGTTGGACTAGTTTCAAATTTTCTCTAATTGAAATACTTACCGATTAGATATGAAAAACAATTATCGCTGTAGAAAAAATCTTTGGCATGAAGAACTTCAGTAAAGTACAGGTATCGCAATCGATTATTTGTCCACAGAAAATTGGCAAAAAATTATTTTACACATTATTTTTGAACAAACTTGTAGAGTTTTATTTTGTTTTGCCATCACATCCTTAAGATTCCAAAAACGAGAGTAATGCAGAAGAGGATTTCCAGCAAGCAGATAATTCACAATATATTAATAATATTATTAACAAATCAGAAGCAATTTTAAATAGCATAAAATATTCATTTTCACATTGATAAAAACACCACTGAAAATGATTTTGATTGCATACTTCTAAATGGTGAATCCGATTCAAAAGATTTTCAAAATGCATTTAATTTATTGTATGAATAATAAATAAACCTTTAAAATATAGGAAAAGGTATAATTGTTTTTTTTCGATTGCAAGTACAAAACCAAGAACAATAGGTTATCCCGATTTCTTAACGACGAATCGTATACAGAAAATTCCTTTCTAAACGAATATCCTGATGGTGAACAAAGCAGCAGCCCATAGGTACATCCATCTTTGACACTAAACCAGCATCACCCCCCCCTTGAATATTTCAATCGTTTCGATTCTACTATAATTAAAAATGTAGAAGAAAAACTAATTTATAGGCACACCAAAAAAACTGGACACTACGAATGGCACTGTAGGTTTTTTTTTTGTATCAAAACCTGCTTTGTACCAGCCTTTTGATACTTTTTTCAATAAGCAAGAAATCTCATCAGTTATGAGAATTCATCATCAAAGAGATTAAAAAAATCATTTCAAATATTAACAGCAATCAAAAGGCTGTCCCTCAGAATGAGCTGATACATTACATAAAAAACAGTTTCATCATTCTCTTAGAAAATAAATTTTAAGATTCAAACTTATAATCAATTGATAAAATAATGGTAAAATTTAAAAGAAAAGGTCTAAATAAAAATTACATGTCCCAGGAAAGTGGGTAAGATCAAAGACACCGAACGGTTACCTCATTTCAATTTGAGGCTCACGCTACTAATCCTACTTCTGAATTTTTGAGATACAGAGTTAACTAATTCAATCAATGATTTATACAATGCTTGCCTTTTCGTGTAGATTTTGATTAATAATTACAAAAAATGAATCACCAATATTGTCATGTGGTGAATTAAAGATCCCTACTCTTTTTTCAACTGAATATACTTTAAATAACAAGACTAAGATAAATTGAAGGCAGAAGGATGAATTTTAAAAAAGCAAGATATTCATTCTATAGCAATTGCTGATTATACGAAATACATGAGAGGGGTGAATAGATTCAACCGCTTGAAATATTTAAAAGCAGAAAATTAAAGAAACAATAACACCAACCAACAATATTTTAAAATTATTTAATAGTAAGATTTTTACAGATTATATTGTTACTTTTACCACTTTAAATTGAAAATTAACATTACCCAACATTTATAAAATTCATTTCCATTGTTTACAGATTTTTTTCAATGTTAATGGCAGCTATAAAGTCAAAAAATGTAATTGTGCAGATGGATATAAGTTTAGAGAATGTAATAAATTGTTAATGTAAATTAAATAAAATATCATCACATTTCAAAAACAAGAAATATATTTGTTTGTAATTTTCAAGCTAAACTTTAAAGAACATTTACATTCATACATAATATATGAAAAATTAAAAAGCACAATATTGAAAATACAATAGAGCACATGACTTCAATATACATATTACTCATTTAATTACAATATATAAAATAAAACTGCACAGTAATAAAATTGAAAGAACTGATATTAACTCAGCAATTATTTAGTGAATTTAGTAAATTAAAAAAATATTTCATTTTTTCACCATAAAAGCATCTGTTAAATTAACTGATATGGATGATTTTGTCTATCCATAAAATAAGTCCAATCAATATTTGGATAATACTTTATGGAAAAAACATTTTTAACTCTTCAAAAAAAAAAAATTAAAAAATTAAATTAAAAAATAGCATTAACATGTTACGATTGCACATGGAACCACCAACAAATAGTAAACCTTTAAACTTCCTATTTAATTCTTAATTCTTTTGTTCCAACTCTTATCTTATTGTGCATGTCACTTATTTTATGCTATTAATTTAGCAAAAATTCCTAAAACAACTTACATTTTCTAACTATTCAATTACACAACTATTTTCATGAAAAATTAAAAAAAAAAAAATTAAACGTACATTATATTTTAGAACTTAGTACGATTTTCATCTAATAATTTTAGTAACTTTTTCTTATTTCTTACAGTACTGAAATTAATAAAATTGGTTATTCAAACAATTTTTTTATCATCAGAAAAATCATATGAATAAATTGCATGCAGAATGAAATAAAATAATCTCATTTCAACTATTTGAAAGAACTTATGTATTACTAAAATTGAAGTTTTTAAAAATTTTGCCAATAATTTTCTTAAATTATATTATATATATGTATATATATATTGTTTGCTCCTCCCTAAATGATTATTTTTTGTACGTGAAGGCTAATTAGAAGAGAGAACTCTCAATAATTATATGTATTTTCAAAAATTTCAACAATGAATAGTTATCAAAGGGTATATTTTCAAGATTTTTTTGGCTAACAGAAACTGTCTATTAAATAGCTACTGATAGCATAATTAATCAAAGCAAACTACCTAGAATTCAGTCATCAGCAAATTCAGCATATACATGCAAATAGTTTTAATGTAAGCAATTCGTTTTATGCAATTTTATAGAAACAACCAGCATACTTATAAATTATGAAAAACTAACCTTTTCTAATAATAAAATAAATAAATATTAAATATTGAACTAAAATTAATGACACAAAGATTTTTTCTAAGTTATTAACTTTTATCAAAAAATATACAAACATAAGAAACAACTTCAGCAAAATTCAAACTCTGTGATCATTATTCAAATGGACACAAAAATTTAACAATTTTAACAATACATTTTTTGAAAATAAAACTTTTAAATATAAGCTGTAAGTAGATAAAAAGTACTTTTGATTCATATGAAATAATTTCACATTATTATGGGTATTAACTAAACATTCTACTAAATGTGAATAACATTTGTTAAAACTATGACTTGAAAGAAAAAGTAATTTGATTGCTTTAACTTTTGTCAGCCACAATTGGCTTATAAAAAATGTTCTTGGAGAAACTTTTTAAATCATAAAAGTGTTCCAATTCACAAATAGTTTCATTATGGACATACATGCAATATTAGTTATCTATTAAAATGAAAAAATATATACACATATATGAAAAATTTCATACGTTCCACACAATTTATTCTATGAAAACCATGGTTCTTTAAACTTGACGTACATAGATAATCTCTCTCTCTAAGAGTATCAAAAACTTTTGTGCCTTAAACTAAATAATCCTTATAATAATTTGAATTATATTAAAAAATGTGTATCAACATGAATTTCACTATCATTCTGAGTGACAACTTTTTTTAGATAAAAAAAGGGTCATAATTGCACTAATTTAAGCAGCATAATTTTGTTTATATATATATATATATATATATATATATATATATATATATATATATATATATATATATATATATATATATATATATAAAATTTACTGGATTATAATGTACTGGTCACACTAGTACTGTTAATAAATTTGATGACATGCTTCAAAAATTCTTCTGGATAATCCTGATGAATTAAGTGTCCAGCTCCCTCAACAGGCACCTTGAGGGCTTTAGGGAAATGTTTGTTTATATTTTCATCACTTAATCTGTAAGAGAAAAAGAATATTAACTTTTCATTTCTGCTACTTTAAAAAAACTTTTCATTCTTTGTATAAAATCCCACTTATAATGAAAACAAACATATTTTATTTAATAAATTCTTTCCCTGCTACATTTACAATACATTACTTACACATAATTTATAATTGCATTACCTTAATTTATGCACATACCCAGTTGTAAAAGAAATGAATCAAATAACATAGTTAGCTATAATGTCACATTTTAAATTTAAAATTTGTGAATATTTATAAAAAAATTTAACTTTTCTATTTTTATTAGATAATTGAACCACGTCTTTAGAACATATTAGACTATCAGCAAAATAACGATCTATAAATTAAAGAGATGTTTCTTTCCCACAAAAAAGAACACACTAGAAAAAAATACCTACAGAAATTACAAAAGAGTGTTCTTATATCTTCCCAGAAAATTTCAGTTAAACTAATTATTCAGAGCTTTATAACAACTATTCTTTACAAGGTGAACACTAAAGTAAGTGTTGCATTTTGATTGTTCTAAATGTTATCTGCTTAGAGGCAAGGTGAATTTATTTTATTTTTTAATTTTTTGCATGTGATAATAAGAATTTTATGACACCTATGCCATCAAATTACTCATAATCTTTTTTAATTTACAAATGCATCTTTTTATATTTTTTTTACCTTAAAATGTAGCATTCTAAAACTATTATTGCAAAGAAGACACTTTATACCAATAACATAAAAATTAAAAATAACTCTTCATTTTGAAATTTTGGTGTCATTTTTTTCCTAGACAGAATTTCAATAAATGCATTCAAGAGAATCAATATAAAGTGAAATATTATGCTTTATTTCAATATTAAAGTAATTAAGTAGTTTAAACATAAGTTAATAAATATATAAGTATCTCCTATCTCAAATGACCTCAGCAGACAATTGTGTAAATTGATATAGTCAGATTATGAGCAATTACTGATAATATAAATTCTTTAGCAGTTTATTCATTTCTAAATGCAGAAAATGCAGAAAAATAGAATTTAAAGAATCTAGTTAATAGCACAATAATGAAATATTTACACAATTTAATATTGAACTGTTTTATTCTCAGACATAAATCAATTGATAATTTTTGCAAGATTGGTTCAATGCCAAGTTCATTATAAGCCCTATTTCACATCATTTATTAATCTGTTATACAACATATCTTTAGTATAATTTTACAGTTCTTTTAATCCTTAAGAAAAAGAACAAAATTGTAGAAACATCATTCATATTAAAGATGTAAAACTTAAATTATACTTTCTTCTTTAGAAAATAAAAGAAAAAAGAAAAACAATTTAAAATTTTTATAAGCCTAGATATATTATAAAAATTTAAAAAATTAGATAATTTATTCACTTAACATTTTTTATTTATCACAAATTAAACAAACAGAAACTAGATAATTGATTTAAGTTTAAAATTCCTATAAAGGTTTTAATAAAGTGAAAGCAAAAGCACAATAAATCCATTGAAGCATTAAAAAAGTGTTATAACAATAAAATACATAACAATAGGCACCTTCACAAAAATAGAGAAAATACAATATTTTAAAAGAATTTATTTTCAATCAAAATAAATAAATGCACTAAATTTGAAACAAACTTGTTCAAACTAACAGAAGGACTTCAAAAATTAATAATTCATTAGTTATAAGTTACAATAGCTTTAGAAATAATTTTCTTCCATAACTTGAATACAAATAAAACTTTATTAAAATAGAATTTTGATTTTTTTATTAGTTATTTTAAATACTTCATATAATTAAAAAATTCAATAATTCCTACTTTCAAGAAATTGAAAAGAAATGTTTCATAGAAACATTACAGTTACCATTTGAAATTATTTTTAACTCTGATTTTTAATTTCCCACTTGAAATAATATTATATTAAAAAATTGAAAGGAGGTAAATCAATAAGAAATTAGAATTGTATCAAAAGCTCACAAAATCAGACAATATTTTCCTTTTCCCTGAAGTAAATCAATAAGGTAATCTATTATTTGCAATCAATCCTCTCGTGCATATAATTTTATCAGTGAATGGTAAATATATGAAAACATTGAAAATATGAGGTAAATAACTTCATTATAATATTATATGAATTTTAGTTCCCATAATATAGAAAGATCAAAACATTTACATTAAACCTTAAAAAGATCTCTGATAGTATTGAAATATCCCTAAATTTTACCATTAAATGGAAATACTGTTTTTAATGCCACGAAAAAAAGAATTTATTATTTAAAAGACTTCCATTTATGTTGAACAGAAATCGGGTCTCTTGTATGCCCATTTATAAATAAGAGAAACACAAGTGCTTCCCATTAGAAAATGAAGAATTTTTATTTTCAACATGTTTTCTCTGTTCTCAGAACTAATATATTTTATTAACAAAGATTAAATGTCAAAATCTATCAGTAAGTTCAGTTTCTAAAAATCAAAATTGAACTCTAAGTTAATGAAGTTTTTTAACATAGCAACAGAAACATCTTTATTTTATGGCAAAATTTATGTTCATATAAAAAATAAAATAAAAATAAATAAATAAGGGTTTAAAATTTGAAATTTGCAGATGTAAGATTTCTTCTTAGATAAAATGTTTTGGTGAATTTTAAAGAAATGACACCATATTCATTAAAAATTCCATCTGTCAAGTACAATAACTTTTTAAAGTATTATTTAAACTGGCCTTTTTCAAAAATTTAATTTCTCAATATACAAAAAAATCAAAATATATAAATAATGAAATATTACTAATTTATGTTTTCTTAGGCTTTAATAACCCAATAACGAAAATGTGTTACTATTGTAATCTGTGTGAGAGTAATAAGTTTAATCCTGAGTAAGCCAAAGATCACAGCGTATCACAGATGATGTGTGATTTTTAGCAGTGATTTCAATAATCTGATCTAGACAAGAGATTTGGAATGGAAAATTTTAGACAAGATTTGAGTCGTATCATTTAATGAATGGTCACAATTACAAAACACTGGCTTAGGATTTACTAGTATTCTAAAATATTGAAAACTGCTGTTTTGTTTCCATAACACCATAGATACATAAAATAGAAACACATGTCAAATTTTTCAATAGCTGATAGTTTTATCCGATCAGAACCATGAAAATGGCCCTCAATTTGAACTTCAATGCTTGGTTAAACTTCAAAACACTCAAAGTAAAATTTTATTTCATAAGTCATAAAGTACTTTTGCTTATTGAAATTTTGATAAATGTTTCTTAATTCTTCAGAATCAATAAACACATCATTTTATAGAATTTTAGTTTTCAAAAAACTTAAATCAAATCTTTTAAATGCATCTAACATATTTATAATCTTGAATTTGTTTTTGGAATTCAATCAAAAACTATTGAGTTATAGAAAATTCTTTTTTTTCACTTGATATTATCAATTGTAATAGATATTATCTAATCTAAGTCATTTATAATAATGAGAAATTTTCAAATGATCACAAATTTTCTGCTTGACTTAATTCATCTTGTTTGATAAAAATTCCCATGCCTTTGAAATATCTGCAGACAAGAAATGGTAGAAATAAATCAATGGTTAAATTTGAAAATGATAAACAAAATGATTTTTTATCAAACAATTGCAAGTAGTTTGCATAGAACAAATTTGAGGTAGAATAAACAATGGGGATGACACAGAAAGATTATTATATTGATTTGTGATGATTTTAAATTTAGATTAAATAAAAAATATGTTCAGTGTCTACAATTAGCATTTGGAAATAAATATCCCTCTCATGCTACAGTATTCAGATAGTTTAACAAAATTTCATAAACGGCTTCCTCTTTGTCCTAAATGTCTGTAAGAATAGGCATCACCTCAACACATATCTTGGACTGGAGTGGGAGGATATCTTTAATTGCCCCCTTCTTGTTTTGGACTTTGAAGTGATTTGATCTGGTCAGACTCCATATAGATGAGAGATTAGCAACAGAATTTCAGAGATCCCAAATCGTTTCAGGATGCAAAACACACAAAACATCTATTTTTGGTTGTAATACTGGTTTGTCGCTCAACAGTCATTTTTTGCACACAAGGGCTAATTAGACTGGGACCAACGGTTTAAAGTGGATTCCAAACCACTACAAACATCCATACCCAAGGTGGGATTCGAACTGTTGCACCGAAGGCAAGAGCGCTAACCATTCTGTTGCCAGCTCGGCGGTTGTAATACTGGATGACATGGCTGGAGTGTGGAAAATGTTAATTGACGATAATCGTCACATTTACTAAATGATTAGATTCATATCAATTTATAAAATTATTCATAAAGCTAGACAAACTATCATTCATGTGAAATAAATGTGTTGTGTTCCTTTTAATTTAAATGAATACCAAAACCAAAAACAAGAATGTTCAAATCAATAAAAAAATCATAAATTACCTGAAGCTGGTGGCTATTTTTTTTAAAATCATATTTAGTGATGAAATGTATATACCAATTTTTGATGTTCTAACATATCAAGAAAGTAAATTATATGCCTTTTTAAGGAATATCTCAGAATAGTGAAAATAAAGCATGTCATGAAACAAGGTATGGCCATTTTCTTCATAAATACAAGACTGTTCAAAGCCATCAAGATAGAAAGACAGAAAATAATCACAGCAAACTAGCATCTTACTAAATGCTATTTAGAAATCACTCAAGAAAATGAATGTTAGAGGACTCATGCTTTATCAAAACAATGCATCTTATTAATAAAACAGAATGATAATTAAGATCCTTTGATTTCTGGAACAAAAATACATTAGTGATTGAGTCTTCTCCCAAAATCACACATTACTAGATCAGGTGAGTATACCTGATCCATTTGTGACTTTTGGCTAACTTTTAGTAAAAGAAAACTAATATGATGTCAGCTCCATTTTGAAGATGAGACTTGATTTTTTTAAATGTATTTTCTCCATCAATTTAAATGAATAAATGGCTTAAGGCACATAAACCTCTGGAAATTTAATTACAGAAGTGCATTAATACTGAAAAATATTTTTAAACTCATAAAATTTTATAAATATAGCTTTAAAAACTTAGGTATATAAAACATTTCAATGTAATTCCTGCAGTCTTTATAATTTCATTAAAATTTTTACAATTTTTCATAATTTCAAAAAAGAAATAACTTTAAAAAACTTTGGAGTAATAATATTTTGAAGTAAGCTGAAAGAGGTCTTTTTGGCAAAATATATCATTGAAATAATCTGAAATTCATAAGCTTGTATGAAGATTTTGAGGCATTTTTTTGATTAACACTAATAAAGTTTATTTATAGGCACTAATCCTTAATTTTTAAGAAACACTACTCATTTACTTGTGGCTCAATAGTACTAAAGCTTTTTAGAGAACAAGGTCATAGATTTGATTCCAGTCACGGAACAGTAAAATGAATCCCGCTCTTTTACCTTTTACATGCATGCCTATCAAGGAAGGTACACGGGAGTTTTCAGGATTTTCTCTTTTGTTATACATCGATACACACACACAAACCACAAATTATGAAACAGTCCTCCTGGTAGACAATTTATAGGGTGAATATTTAAATGCCTAAACAGCCCTTTGGCCATTATGCTGTTCATTGCACAGAATCAAATTACATAAGAATCAAACTATTAGTAAAGTTTAATTAATTCACATAACTTTCCTCCAAATTATTCACTAGAAAATAAATAGAGAGGATCCTTAAAAAATATATATTTTTTAATGAATTGATACTTTTCAAATAAATAAACATTCTAAAAAAAAGCAATTTTAGTCAATTTTTTTTAAAGAAAAGAAAATTAATAACATTATGTAATCTATTTCTTGGTGACTGGTTATGCATTTTTCAATACTGCAAGATATATTCACAATGTTCTTATAATAAAAATATAGTAGTTTTTCAAGAATATAACAGAAAATAAGTTAAATTAATAAAATTAAAAAAATATTTGGAATAAGACATGTTATACAATCACTTATGTATAAATCAATAGCTTCTTTTAGCTTTGATATGAAAAATTCCAACATGAACTTACACATCAAAAAATGACTGAGTTCCATATAAGAATAGTGCTTCTCCATTGTAAAGACCACTTATAGGCTGGTTATTTTTCTCAGAATGAAGCATATTTTCAAGAACATCTAAGTTAGCTTGCCAGTGAAAAGTGTTGTCAACTTGTTTGATGGGCAAAGTGTCTGGATCAAAAATCGTGGATTGTTTGCCTTCACCAATAGCCTGTTACATGGAAACAAAGATCTAATTTATAAACTTAAATTATTACATTTTAAAAATTAAAATTATGTATTATATTTTGAATAAAAAAGTAATAGTAATTTAATATATTATATTCTGCATAAAACTATTTTAAATTATTTCGATATCAAATTTTCATAACCTCACTAATGAATGTAAGAAGTTTTTGAAAATATTTTCCAATATTCGTTTTTCACAACAACATATACTTTATAAAGTTCAAATTTAATAAAAATTGAAAATATTCACTAATGAGACAGTTCCTTTCAATCTTTTATTCTCACTCAATAAAAGAAGTGTAACAGATAAATTTTCTGTAAGACTTCGAAAGAATATAAGTGCGAGTCTATAACAGAGAAGTATTCAAAATAATCTGCCTATATTATGTATTTTTAGATTTAGATTGCTTTTATGTACATTTAGCATATACAGTTTTAAAATGAGAAAATTAAAGGCTTCATTTTTGAGTTATCACTATGTACATAAATTTTAAATTTAGCTATCAAAGCAAAATTTTAATTTCCAGAATTTAAATGCAAAAGTGATTTTGATTTTTGAAGGAAAAGAAACTTACTATAACATTAAATCCTTGAAAAACTAAAGTGTTGTGAAAAGTGATTTTTATATTATTGTCTAATCCAAATTTGCTGCAGTGTCCAGAACATATTTATAAATGCATATTTATTATTTATTAATGTCATTCATTAACATTATATTTATTGTTTAATAAAATAATGACATCATCTATTAACATGAAATTATAATAATCATTAATTGTGGTGAGACATATGTGTACTAAACAAAATGTAAATTTAAGTACAGTTTAGGTTGGTCTTAGAATCAAACTACAATTAAAAAATCAACAAGATAACTTAGATTATATACCCACATACTAAAAGAAATACTATATAAGATTGATATCAACGAAGGATTTATTGAGAATTGATACAAAAATTTCTTCCAATGCTCTATCTTATATTCATAAAAAATTAGATATTACATGAGCTTATTAATTGCATTTACTCTTAATTTAAGTTGTAATATGATCTAAGCTGACAAGTCCAGTTAAATTTCACATAATTATAATGAAATAATTCCATTACAGTCTATATATTTTAGAAAATTCCAAGCTGAATTTTGAAACAAAAGATATTAATTTGCAATATGAAAAAATAAAACTCTCAAATTATATGTAAAAATATTAACTATAGTTTGCAAATGACATAATAATCAAAGTATGTTATTAAAGAAATTTTATTTGACAGTGATGATATCATTTGGAACTATTTTAAAACATCTAATTTTTAATTAGTTGAACTTTTATAGAAGTAAAGTATTTTAATTTGTAGGGATTTCAAGAAATAGTTTCTCAAATTGAACAGTATAGAATAACAATTTTAGAAAATTAAAAATAGTAAAGGTCACTTTAATTTAAAATAACAAAATCTATTTAACGAGAATAATTGTTCCATGGAACTTATGCTAAATACTTAAATTTATTTTGGTTAGAAAAAAGAATTTTTATTTTTGTGTTTAATTTAGAATTTTTTTAAATTTGCCATTAAAAATCTAATGCTTATATAGGAAATATTGAATAATATACATATTATATTACAGATGCAATATAAGCAAGTAATTCAGTTTAATATACTACATTATCAATTACAAACTGTAAAGGTATTACTAATTTAGTAGTCATTTCTTCTAAAACCATTGCAAGAAATAATTATAAAAAATGACCATAATTTTTACTCAATAAACTTGGATCTATAACATACATGCAGTTATTTTATAAATATTAAAATAATAAAATTACTTAATGGTTACAAAATTTTAAGAGTGAAAAGAATTTTCAGTTTGTACCAAGTTTGTTAATGAAATTTAAATGATTATTCAAATTAAAAAAATTACATACCTCTCACTATCAGAATGAGAGTGATTAATATTAACTAACAGAGTTAACTAAAGATTGATTAAAACCAATTACCTATTCTTAATTTGTTATAAAATATCAACTTAAATCTTTTTTATCATTTTATTAATTTGTATATATATATATATATATATATATATATATATATATATATATATATATATATATATATATATATATATATATATATGAAAACTTTATTTTAAATATTTTTTACATTTATACATTGCATAGATTAAGTGAATATTTAGATTTCAAATTTGAATACAATTATTACAATTATTTAAATTTTAAATCCAATCCACACCAACTTTTTCAATGAAAAATAAGCATTAGTTTAATACTTTTTTAAATTAAGTTAATATAAAACAGTTAATAGCCAAATTTTAAAATCTAAGATCCTATGTCAATAGATAAAAATTCATTATTTAAATGAATTGAGTAAAATTGCTATATTTAATTCAAACAATTGAATACTAAAATTCAAATATGAAGAATAATCAAAAACATAATTATGCCAACTTGTTTACTTGCTTTTATATTATAATTAACTTTAATAAAGTTGTTAAAAAATAAATTAATATGTTTAGATCCTGCGTGGACTGAATGACAAATGCAAGCAATATGCGACATAATAAAAGAAAAATTAAGATAACTATTTTTTTTGGTTGTCGCAAGTCTATTGCATAATTTCAAATTTTAAGTAAAATGGAACAGAACATTATCAAAAGATTAAGTACTGTTTCAATATATTTATATGTTAAAAAGTCAACATTGTTATGTGATGCAAACATGACTTGTACCATATGAAGCAAAATAAATGATGAAATAATTTTATCTTTATAAATATACATTCTTTAATTTCAAGAATATAAACAAACTATTAAATACTTGTAAACAACAATAATCATAACAAACTCAAAAATTTTCTCTACTTTAAGCACATCTACAAAGGTTGCGCTTGGAAATTTCGACTCCTGGGTAAACAAAAAATTTATTCTCTTTTTAAGTCTGTAATACCAAACTCATACACAAAGAGCATTCACCCTCTATATGTGAGTTTGACATTACAAACTATATTACGAGCGTTGTCCATAAAATAAGGTTCCCATGGAGCTACAGACGCGAGGAACATTGTTACACGTTATTTGGCGACATGGAGCTCCCACTCACTTCTCCCGCCAGGTGTGAATTACGCTCTGTGATTCGTTTTTGTGTGCAAAAAACACTGCGCCAGTGGACATTCATTCCCACCTTTGTGAAGTCTACGGTGAAAATTGTATGAACGTACAACACGTACGCAAATGGTGCAGAAAATTAAAAAAGGACGTACAGACGTCCATGTCGAACACCGTTCTGGAAGGCCACCGATTCCAGATGAAACGATTGCTACAGTGGAAGAAGCTATGCTGAAATATCGAAGGGTGACGGTTCGAGACCTATGCGACATGATCCCTGATGTTAGCAAGTCCTGCATTCACAACATTTTGACAGATCATATAGGATATGCCAAGGTTTGTGCAAGGTGGGTCTGGAAAATGCTTACGGGTGACAATAAATGGCAGCGTGTTGAAGTGGCCCGTGAATTTCTTCAGGCCTACGAAACCGATAGTGAAGAATTCTTGGACTCTATTGTCACTGGGGACGAGACCTGGGTCCACTACACGACAACGGAAACGAAAGAACAATCCCGTCAGTGGAAGCATCCAGGGTCGCCGAAGCCCCGGAAGTTCAGCGATAATGTCGAAAAATAGGGGAAAGTCTAAGCTTTCCAAACATGTATTATTCAATGCCAATAAACATGTTTTTCATTGTGAAAAGTCCTTGGGAACCTTATTTTACGGACAACCCTCGTATTATAAAATGTGAAATATTGCATTATTTTATTAAGATAATTATTGATAAATTCCAATAAACAGAGAAAATATTAAACATAAATTTCTTTATACTACATCTCGAGAATGTTCTTTAATAAAATATTTTCTGACAAAGAAAATATTTTTTTTAAACTATTATTTTTAATGTAATTACTGTACAGTAAGCTGACAAATTTTTTTAATTGTAAATGTAATTTTCATAACAAATTACATTAGTTAACAAATGACATTAATCATTGATTAATAATATTAAAGTTATAAATCTAATTTTTTAAATGTCATATTTGATATTCATAAATCTGGGTACAAGGTAAGTGTTGACTTTGATGAATTAAATTTTATCCAATTATAAATATATTACCACTGATGCAACTTTCTGAATTATTTAAATGCTTTTTTTTAACATATATAAATAATAAATTCACATTCTGAAAATAAAACTGAAAACTATAATAAAAGAATACATTAAAAATAATTCAATAGCAATTATTTTTAAAACATTCATTTTTGTACCCCTTATGAATTATTAATTGATTAATCATTTTAATATTGGTGAATACATAACAAAATTTAGAACATTTTCAAATTAAATGAATTATACATTAATAACTGGAATAAAGATATTCAACATGATTCAAACTGTAAGATAATAAAATTAACATAATCTTTGTAGGACCTAAAATCAACAATAAAATAAAATTAATTAAACAGACATATATAAAGTTGGCCATTAGTTAATAAAATATTACGCTAGTTTATGAATATTTCACAAATAATGAATCAAAGATAATCATTGGAAATTAAAAATTTAGCATGAATTGTATCCCTAATATATTGTCTCATTTAAACTTATCTTTAACTTAAAAAAATCAATAATTCTTAAGTATTCAATAAATTAGAGAAACAATAAAAGTTCAAATTACTAACAGCAAATATTGATTTAATATTAAGTTATAATTTTAGTTAAATTGCACATAAATGAATTCAAATAATTCACATATAAAATATATAAGATAGGAAAAAATAAAACATTTAAGAAAAAATGTTACTATAAATTCAGAATTATAAAATTTGCAACATTCAACTCTAAAATAATTCAATGCAACAAATTTTAATTAAAGTTTGCAAGAAATTAAAGTTTGAATTTTATTAAGTAATATTTGTGCAATTTATTACTTACTGTCAACATTCAAATTTGGATTAATAATATTTTAATAGCCCAAAATACTATTAAATAATTTCAGCAAACTATAACAGTGAAGGGAAATAAAACTAGAAATAAATAATATGAGTAGGATATCACATGATTCTATCTGTCTAGAATAACAAAAACAATTATTTTTGAAAGAAGTAAAGGACTATGCAATTAGAGAGCATCTAATCATTAAAATTTAAAGAGAATTTAATTGGATTGTTAAGTTTAAAAATAAGAAAATAATGCAAAAACAGAATATCTAGATTCCAACCATTACTTTATACCATGACATAATAAATATTTTCAGCAATAAGACAAAGTTAATAATCTATAATTATGATTAATGAATGGTAAAAATTGTATCTACATAGAAAAATTGGATTTTTACAGCACCAAATAAAACAAAATCAGAGAAGTCAGAAAAGTTAGCACACAAAATCAAAATGCTTTGATTATGCTTTTTATTCTTAAATGAAGAACATCACATGTTGGTAAGATAAGCATGACTAATATTTATTCTACTGGTTTTGAAACTTCATAACTGATTTTTAAAAAGGAAACTATAAAATTCTTTTAGGGGAAACCAAACAAAAAGCACACATTTCCTCATTCAGAAAATCAATGCTACACTTAGTTATAAATAGCTTTTACTTTCATATGTATTATGTTATGCAACATAATACATATGATAGTAAAAGCTTTTTATACAGCACTTTTTAGAGATGAGGTTAAGTAATTGATAACATATATATGTTGAGATATGGCAAATTAATACATCAGTTTTTATGAATAATAGATTATCATGCTCTTTATATAATATTTATATTCATAAAATACACTTACGGGGGAAGTCTAGATTTTATAAATTCCAGAATGGCATTTCTTGCAGTCTGTTCATCAGAATCAGGAGAAACAGCTGATAAAGATTCTCTTAAAAGATTCATAATATGCAGAACCGACATCTTTGCATGCGAAGGGTAGTCTGTGGTTACCATGTCTTCAATAATTAGTTTTTCAACTACTGATGGCTGTAAAATATATGCAGATATAACAAATAATATGATGTTTCTGGTAAAAAAATTATCATTAAATTATGAAGAAAACTGTGCATAGAAAAAGACATCAATACATCAGCTTTGATAAATTTTTTTATTATAAAAATACTTGTTTTGATACACTTCTACATAAATACATAATTCAGGAGTTTTTTCAAAAGTTTTTACAAAATTTTCAAATGAATTAATTGTAATTAAAAATAATTTATGCATGTCAATATTGAATTTCTATTCATTAACAGAAAATGAAAAGATCATAAGTAGAGATAAATATCTTTACAATTTTCATTAATGATCTTCATAATGAATGAATTTAAATCAATACATCATACAATAATGATAATTTAAATAATTATTCATGTGTCAAAACATTACCAACCAGGTTATTTTAAAATCAGTAAGTATATTAAAAATATGAAATTTAGGAGGTAAAATCCTCAAGTATCTGAAGTAAATGTAAAGTTTCTGCACAAATTGTAATATCAATAACAGTTACATATTACAAAATTCAAAGTACTTACTTATTAACTGTTACAGTGTGATATTCAAGTCCACAATTTTAAATATTTTTCATGTTCAAATGCATCACAAATCAGGTTAAATATAAAAACTGATTTTCTGTGTATTAAAAATAATCAGTGAAAGTATATTTTGCAATTTGCATGTAACATGGATAAAAATAAGCTATTTGTAAATCATTTGCAAAAAAAATTGAGGGGAGAGTTTTGAAAGAAAGTGTTTAGACAAATAATATAAATGTTCCTAACTTTTAAATGAATATTTTTGAGTAAAAATATTTAATTTCCACTTCTGAGTCAGTTTTTACATTCAATTGTGTTCAACTTACTCATTTTCTTTTCTTTTCCAAGAAAACTGTCAACACAAGTGTAATTGTTTTAAGTGGTTGGAAAGTCTTTTTTATGGCCAGTACAGAAAGTAAAATAAATCTATTTTACTTTCTGTACTATCAGAAAGTAAAATAATATCTATAATTTTAAGTGATTAAGCAGATTAATGAATAAAATGCATGAATAATTATTTTTTAATTAATGATATATTTTTCCTAAAATTTTAATTTTTTGGATTTAGGTTCTAAATTTAATTCAGATACGATTATTCATAGGCTTTTAAAAATTAATTACAGCAGATCTTTACATTATATGGTTCAAAGGGTACATACAAACACTTTAAGAGTATAAATAAGTAGTCCATACAGGATAAATAAAAGCATTTTTCAAGTAATCATAATTAAAATTATGAATAAAAGCAATGCACATACTTATATAATAGAAAATAATATTAAAGGAAAAAAATCACAGTATACAAAATACTAATTATAATGCATTTGATCATAAATCTTTTATTTTCATTTCAATGAATATTCAAGTATGCATAATACACAAAACATCGGAAACTTTAATATAAAAATTAAGAGATCAGAGTTTCATTTTACTGAAAGAAAACAAAGAAAAAATGAGCAAATAAATTTTTTCACATTCAAAATACAGTACATGGAATAATAGAATTGTTTTACTTCCAACAGATTTTATACATAACTCAATAATTAATCATCAATTACATTCAATATCAGCAATATATTCTATTTGGTATGATTAAAATTAAACATAAGTCAAATATTATCAAAATACTGCAAAAGAATTTTGCAGTAATTAAGTTGTATTTGCACAAATGCAAATTTCATTTTCAAAAAATATAAGAATTAATTATAATTTATATATTCTTAAATATAAGAAATTTTCATATTTCAAGACAATAGTATTAATTTAACTTTCACATTTATTATAAAAATTACACTAATAGGTAAAACATATTAACATAATTTTAAAAAATCATTTAAAAATTTATAATGCATAATCATGAAAATCTAAGATTGTGAAAGTCTTTAACTTACAACTATAGAATATTATGAATTACTATGGTAAAATAAAATCGATTATTATCATTTTAATTAAAATACTACAACACATAACTGAAAAGAAAAACTTAAACAAATTGAGAATATTTATTATTTTATAAAATTATGCAAAAATGGTCAATAATCATGTATTGATGATTGAACATAGGAAGTAAAAGGAAGCTTTTTTGTATAGTACTTCTTTGACATTTTTATTTAATGTATATATAAATTTTTCTTATTTTAGGCATATAAAAAATCAAATTGAAATAAAATTCATAGCTAATTATATGATTTAATGAATTACAACATACTTCTAATCTTATTTTTTAATGCATACCCAGAATAAACAATATTTTGTTTGGTTCATGTTAATTTATAATTTAATTTTTTGTAATGCTTGCCTATTTAGAGAATTTTCCCTTTTATCACAGAAACAAGGAACTGATGGCAACATTTGTAAGGTGGCACTTAGTGGATGTAGAATCATCAACTAAAAAGAGGTGAATCCTTTTAATTTTTAAACAGAGATTAACTAGAAAATCCTCAGATTTCAACCTCCACAAAAGAGGTATCACTTTTCATGGAGGACAGCTTCATTATCACTTATTTATGCACTGCAAGAACCACTGATGGACAGGATGGATCTTCATTTAGGTTGAGAACAGAGGTCACTATTTTTAAACAATGAGAAAAATGTTTGTCTGAACCATGACCTAACAATTTTTGTAATTATATTATATATAACTATTGTAATAATATTTATTTATGTAACTTAAAAATTTTTGCTCATGCTCTTTCATTTTACCATTATTGCACAAAGATATTTTATCAATAATTATAAAAGAAAATATCAAATGTGTGTAATTCTTAGCATAAGAGGCAAAAGTGAATATCAGAAAAGTAGTTGTGATTTTAACACAGATGTGTATTGAAAGTATAAAAAAGTGTTAAATTCATGTTTTTTGGCTATCACTAATTCAAAATAGGACAGTTGTTTCCAAAGTTTTCCTAGACATTTAGTACTCATTAGCACACAAATCAATAAAAATTAAATTAAAAACCAATTTAGCAATTATTTAATCAAAACTAATAATTTCATAGAAGGTAAGCTAAAATTTATATTAATTAGCAAAATTTAAAATTGCAAAGTGTGATAAAAATAAAAGCAATGCCTACTGAATGGAGGATGGGAAAACAATAAATTTGTTACTTCAAATCTGTTTATAATAATTTTGTAGATTGATGTCTTCTGGAAAGTAAAAAATTGAATATTAAAACGTAATAGAAATTTTGTTATTAATTCAAAGCTCACTATGCATATTTTGGTATAATAGATAGTCTTCTACAAAATGACTTCATTCTTGCAGCAACTTTGTTAAAACTTTGCAAACTTAGAACATAGGGATTTTCGAGATTCGAATTTCAAGAAAATGAATTTTTAGGATATTGGTAGGGAAATAGGCTTCTCCAATTTTCATAACTAATAATAAATTAAATAAGTTTGATACCAATTCCATGTTATCAATTATTCATCATTTGATTGTAAGTTCAGGATTAAATTTTTAGCAGAAAGTGTCATGTGTTTCTGTCATTAGTTTTATACACAGTTAATGTGAATTAAATGAAATCAATGCAAAAATATATTCATACACATTACATAATTATAAGAAAAAGTCAGCAATATTATAAATGTTACATACTTTAAAAAATGAATTCAAAAGCATAAAATTCAAACATGGCTTTTTTCAATATGCAAATAACTCCGAGTATTTACTTAATATGATAAACTCTTTAACAAACAGAAATGAACTTACTTGTTTAAGAGCAAAGAACATGGAAGTTCTCCCACCCATGCTGTGGCCAACAAGAATTACATGTTTAAGCCCTTGTTCAGCAATGAAGTCTTCCAAATCTTTTGTCAAAACTTCAAAGTTCATTTCATCACTCCAAGGACTATCACCATGGTTCCTGGCATCAAGACAAAATACCTAAAATGCAAATAATCTTATTTTATAAACAAGTCCATAAAATTCTTTGAATACAGCATATTAAAAAATTATTCATTCTATAAACACACAATATATTATTAAACACAAAACTCACACACTTAAAAACATACTCGTTAAACACAAAATTTATTATTTTTTAACTTATTTATATTACTAAATTACAGCCCAATAATAAAAAATAACAGAAACAATGTCTTTTGAACACAAATATAATTAAAAAAAATTAAATTTATATTACTTGGCAGGCAAATAAACAATGGTGACAAAGATGTTGGTGTACAGTGAAAAACAAAGCATGTGCAGTACAAAAGAAAACATTTTAGCAAATGTGCAGTATAGAAATAGTTCATTTCTTTTATTTAATTATAAACAAAGCAAATATATTTTATTTTTAAAATGTCTAATTTTATTTCTAAAAGTTATTTAAAAATAGATGTTTTACTTATCTTATGGAAATTATCACTATTGATGATTGATCTGGTGCTTTCACCTCAGCTTAAATGTACTTTGTGATGAGGTGGTTCCAAATAGGATTCAGAGAGTTGATTTTTCGCAATTACGATTAAAAATTTAAATTTTATAGAAAAATTTTTATTATGAATACTTTATCTGTAAAATTTATTTTTAATTATATTGTGTATTTTTTTTAATTTTATCCAACATTATCATTATTAATGTATATTATCAGTAGTATATATTTTTGTCTATATGTCAGAAAAATTGGTGCAGATTATATACAGAAAAATATGGTAATGTCTTTTATATAAAAAGTTAAGAATTTAAAGTTATCATTATCTGAAATAACATATTTTAGTAAAATGCAAATTTAAAAATATTTCAAAAAGTTTTTTTAACACTATACATAAAAATTTTATTTTTATTTTTAAAGACCACAAGGATATAAATAGATACTCATTAATAAGTGAATTAATGTAATTTATTTCCTGCTTAGCAAAAGTGACACAACCCAAAATAAAGTATTTATAGAAACATGATTTTAGTTGCAATCCATTAAAAATGGTATTTACATATTATCATCACTGCAGCCATAATACATGTTTGTTCAAATTTGTTAGCATTGTCAAAACTGCTAAAAAAAAATTAGGATAAGTCCTAAATTATACTTTTCAAATACATGAATGATTCTGGATTACAATATCAAAAACAAATGAATGAAAAAAGGAAGAAGATAAATATATTCATTGAAAATTGACTATAGAAAGATGCTATTAAATAAATACTGAAAAAAAATTATACTGTTTTTCATTAATGATTGGACAGGTGTCATCCACAATACACAATCAATGGTGATATTATTAATTTGTCAAAAAAAATTCTGAATATGGATAATCTTTTAAATGATTATATTTTACTTTTTTAAAAATAAAAACAAGCATATAATAAACATACATATCTGGCATTAAATCAGTTTTCAGTTGTAAATTTACTTTATATCTCAAATGTAAAATTTACAGTTCAATTTATAATAAAAATTTGCAATAATTTTAATTGAACAATAAGTTTAATTAGGTTTTTCAATGAAATTAAGTTGTCTTTGTAGGGAAAAAATATAAAATTTTAATTCATAAATTGTACATTTAAAAATGTTCAAAACAAAATTTCACTTTTTACTTCACCTGAAAAGATTTTTTTTTAATTTTTTTAAAGGCATTTTTAGTAAAATTTTAAATAAATCAGAAACATTAACAGAATTTTTTCTTTACCAAAACAATTATATTATTTAGTATTTTATGGGTTAAATCTAACATAATATAATAAATGTTTCATACAATAATAATTGTTTAAAGGGATTCATAACATCTAAAAAATATTTCAAGAAAACATGAATTGTAGATGCTTGGAACTGGTTAACATAAAGGTCCTAAAAACTTTTGTAATAAAAATAGCACATATTTGTAACAAAATCTTTGACAAGCAAAACCATAAAAAATTTCTAATGTGTAAATAAATGAAGGAATCAGTCAACTACTTTATATTACTATGAAGAAATAATCAATTTATATAGTTTATTGAAGGTAATATTTTACAAAGTATGTAAAGGATGGTTCAATTTAAAGGAAATGTGAGGTAATATACTTCATATAAATTTAAAATGAAACATACTTTTCTACCTGTTTTTGCTGCTATTTCTGGAGCAATGGATTTCCAAGTTTTCTTAGAATCCATTCTTCCATGAAGAAGGATGACCGGAGATAAAGCATTTGTTTTTTCTTGAGGTGGCACTACTACTTGGTAAGAAAGTTTCATTTTCAAAAATGTTAAAATATATGTAAAAACCTATAAGAAAAAATATTCTTCTTTACTTGTTAATTTCAGATTCTATCTTAAACCTTTTTTTTAATAAAAATATGCTAAAAAGCTAAAAATATTTCCTTTATAAGTATTGATACAATAAGCAAAAGAAAATTTGAGTTATATTTTTGATAAAAGAAATGCATATATTAAATCTATATATAAATTAAAAACTAGTAAAAAACATTAACATAAAACAATTGCTTTCATTACTTTTGTTTCGAAGTAGATGAAAATGAATCAAATGCTGATTTTAATGTCGCACATTGGTATCAATTAAAGTCAATCTCTGGTAAACCAATGATTTTAAATTAATCAACAGCTATCAATTATAATAAATTTAATGTTTAAATAAAGCATTGATCAAATTAAGCCTTAACTTATGTATCTTTAATAGTTGATATGTTTCAAATATTAATTATTCAAATATACCCACATTTATAAATCAATTCAACATATAATAAATTGCTTTTTGACTTAGAGATATGAAATTGTTACAGAATTGTAGTGATCATATTATATACAGAATTCTGTGGCATCAAGAGGCAGGGGAAGCACATGTTGCTACTTTAATTCAATTCAGAGGACTAGCTAAGGTGACAGGAAATAATTAGTGCTTTGACTTTCAGACTTTGATAACTAATTTAAATCTTGGTCGATAAAGCATTAAAATAAAGGGTTTATCTTACCTATGCAATGTATAACACATTGATACAATTTAGAGCTTCTAAAATAATAATCACTTGTTTGAAACAAAATATTAGAATTAAAATCTGAAGAAAATGTGTTGGATAATGCATTTTTATAAGAGAATAAGCTCCTGAAGAAGTAACTTTTCTAAATTTCTCAAATAGAAACATTTACCTGTATTTACAATATATATTAATTTGTAAATTGTAGCCAATGTTCAAAATATGTAAAAATAGAAATCCTCTTTGCATTGTTGTATTTCCTACTTTGCTTTCTTAAAATGAATTTTTCTGTATTTTCTGAGATTTCTGTTCAATATTAAAATATAATTAATGGCTTTTAAAACTTTATTGATAAACTAATTATTATTGAATACCCTTTATTTCTTACCAAATTAAAATGAGCTGTAAATTGCTTTGTCACCATTTTTTTCTAACATGAAATAAAATTATATTTTTAACTCATTCAGCCAACTTATTAAAAAGCACTGAATGACTTTATTTGTATACAATTAATTAGAATATTCTCAATCACAAAATTGTCATTTAGAAAAGTGAACAGGTATTTTATTTGGATTTAGTAAACTAAAACCTGAATTTCTAAATATATTAGTTTTATATAGACCAAATAATTTATTTATATATTATAACATCTTTAAATTGAAATAATGATGTTCTTCTGATTCCAATATTTCCATGTGCCATTTGCATTGCCATTTTCTGTCTTCTTGATTCCCTAACACATTGAATTTTGGACAACCATGAATTTCCAAATTCATATTTGGAATGTTTAATTCCTTTACGTGTCGACCACATTTGTAAGCCACCACATCTTTTCCATCCTTTTTTGACCGACTGTAAATAGATTTAATAATGTCTTCAAGCTTTTTTAAGCCTCTTTCTTTGAAGTTGGCTTGAAACCTAAATCTGTGAATTCTTTTACTGCAAAATATTGCAGTTAGCAAATCTTTAGCACTCAAATATGTCTAGGATCGAATCTAAATCCATATGGCACTGAATTGTTGATGGTAATTTCAATCAAGCCCAATTTTCTACACAGGAAATGTCCTTCTTGAACAAATCCATCCATGTCTATAATCATACAAATATTTTCCATTTTGAAAATGCAAAAACACTCTTAACAACTGAAAGAATAGAATATGAATGCCTGAAGTCATGATATACACATTGGCGTGTACGGTCCAAAGAGCTTTACTCTGTACGAGGTGACTGAAGAGATGGAAAAACATTCCAACTGAAATATTGTAATATGAAGTAAGGGACAAAGCAACACAAAATAAGAAATAAACATTAGAAGAGATTAAATTGAGAAAACATGAATAAATGAGAATAAAATGTAAACTTGGGCTGCATATTAAGTGTTCCTAGTGTCTGCAGATCGCACACACTCATTTCAGGAAAGGGTAAATATATATAGTATCAACATAAGAATGTAATGAAGTGTAAGCCAATGGGAAGAGACAAAAGCAACGAAAGCACACTCTCAGGTCCAAAAGCAGCAATGTGTGATGTCACAGTCACATGGAATAATGGAAAATTGAATTAAAGGTCAGGGAATAAATTTGAAAATGTGGAATAAACATTTTCAGATATTAAAAATCATCCAGAATATGTAGGAGAAAACTTAAAGCATCTAAAAATGTTTAAATATTTTTACATAAAATAGGACAAAACTCAGAATGCTCGGCTTGAGGGGGCAATACTCTAACTGTTAAGCCACAAGAGCTTGTAGGAGGAGTTTCAAAAGTTTTTGAGTATCAATACAAAAGTAATTTGAAAATGAATTATGATTGGTTGGAAGTCCAGCAATGTCGAAAAGCTTGCTGGCAGTAAAATGAGATGGAGGAAAAAGATGAATATGGAGATTAATCCATTTGAGTATCCATGTAGAATATTACTGTGTGAGAATACATTTATTCAAAATTAAAATATTAGAATAGGGGAGGGGATATTTACCACATTCAATTTGATTTTGGAAACTGATGAGAGGATTATTATTTAAATTTCATTGTAGAATTTTTAGAAATATTTTCAATAAATTCACGAATTTTGAGATCTTTATGTCGAATATAATTATTAATGTACCATGGAGCACATTTGTGGTAAGTCGAAGATATATATTTTGGAGAAGTTGAAGAACATTAATATGATAGTTGGCTGCTTGCCCCCAAACTTTACAAGCGTAGGTTAATTTAGATCTAATGACCTGCTTGCTTATTTTTAAGGGAAAGAGATTTATAATATAGCAGGGAGTATAACATAGCCATTACAGTTTTAAATTTGTTTTCATCGGCTATGGGGTTCAATAGTTAATTTGCTGTCCAGGATGAGTCCGAGATATTTGGTTTCATGATCCCAATCAGCAAAAATACTATTGAGTTAGTCTTTTAGGAAAACGTCTTGTGTTGCCTTCGGAAAAAATCAGAGCTTACTCTTGGAGACATTAAGAGCTATTCTTCATTTATTGAGCCAAATCTGGAGAATTTTGATGTAATTTTGCAATTTTTGACAAAGATAACACAAACTAGTATGCTGAGCTAAGATTGCAGTATCATTTGCAAAAAGGCAGAGCATAACAGAGTTTAAAGGAGGAATGTCACTGATGGATTAGCTACAGGAAAAGTCCAAAAACACTTCCTTGCGGGACACTAGCTGGGATGTCTTTAGGGTTGGATAGGAAATCATTAATACAAACAATAAATTTGTAATTTTTTAGATACTGCTTGATGACATGGATAATGTACTCTGGAAACTTGAATACAATTTCTTTTATAAATCAGTCCTTTATGCCAAAAGTTATCAGAGGCATGAATAATGTCAAGAAAAATGCCTGCAGTTATATAGTTATTGTTTAAGCCCTCGGTGATACAATTAATAACACGAAGAAACTGGTGAGAAGTAGTCTTTTTTAGAAAACAAATGGTTCAACAGGAATGATGTTATGATCTTTACAATGCTGAATTAATCTTCTATATAAAATTCTTTAAAATAATTTAGATATGATATTAAGTAGAGAAATTGGGCAGTAATTTTGAGTAAATCTATGATAAGTATTAGGTTTTGGGAAAAAATGGTGATGGAAGTTTTTCACTTGTTAGGGAAATAATTATGCAAAAGACATTGATTGAAAATTTTTATGATGTAGAATGCCTGAAGGAGGTCTGGCGGACCTTTATATACTTTACTGCAACCAGGAAGTTTTTTGCCCACCCAGACATTTGATTTTATCACCACAATATGACGCAGGAGCCTTATAAATTCCGCATTACTTGTCCGCCTAATTGCTCTCAAGCATTTAACCATGCATAGATGCCTTCAAAGAGCAGCTAGACATTTAGCTATCTTGAATATATCATGCATACAGACAGATTCAAATACCTGATTTGTGGTGGAGAGAATTTAGACATGTAAAATGTTTCATGACACTGTAAAAAAATATTAACAAGTCAATAGGATGTTAGCTATATTGCAGAATGATGATATAATTGTCTAGCAATCTGTAAATTGGTTCTTGTTTATATATATATATATATATATAATAAAATATTTACAAGTTTCTTAAAAATACAAAATATTTCTAGTAATTAATTGTATTTCTGTATGTTACGAAAAATTTAAATATCTACAATAAGAAATTTAAATAAAAAAATATTTATACATTATTCCAATTTTATCTCCATATTTCTTGATTTTTCTGAATACTTCCTTTTTTTTATTAATTTAAAATTCAATATTTAAGCTAAAATAAGATAAAGACACTTCATTCCTTATTTTAAGTAAAAAAATTGGAAAAAAAATAGTTATAACTTGTTATTTAAAAAGCTACTAATACAAAAATAATAATTAGAAATTATTTTCACAGATTATATACTGTAAAACAAATATAAAATAACTAAATAACATGCAGTCTAAACATACAGGCAATAAAACTAAATCAGTAAGATAAATAACACATTTTTATGAAACCTTGAGTATTAATAATCAGGCAATGGCACCCACTTAAAAACATCAGTATAAATGTTATCTAGCACCACAGTCAATTGATCAAAAAAATTAAATCAATAATGTAAATAACATACACTTTTATATAATCCCCAATTTTAATTAACTAGATAGTGGCATTCACCTTATAAAAACATTATTGTAAATGCAATCTAAATTGGAGAGAATTAAGCAATAATATTTTACCAATGATGTCATTAACATACATTTTTATGTATACTCAGGTTTTATTAATTGGACAGTGACATCCACCTTTAAAATGTCAGTTTAAATGCATTGTACTCTGGAGAGAACTGGGCCATTAAGTTAAATCAACAAGATACATAACATATTTTTATTAAAATTCAAGTTTTAAATTAACAAGTATTACAATTCACAGTAAATCTCTAAGCATATATGACAAATATTTCTACACAAGTCAATAAATTACATAAATTATCATAACCAATGACAGTTTTAATTGCATAACACAAAAAGTAAAAGTACTCACTTAATCATCACTTGCAGAAGAATTAAAAAATACAAATTCAATTAACCACTATCCATACCTTTAACTTCCAACACACTAATACTAAAATTCAAATCGTTGAATTAGATTCAAGTTAAAAACAAAATGTAACTTCAACTACTTAAATTTTAGTTTGATCTTTCAAAATAAAACATATATTTAAGCACTTAAATTTCAACCATAAATGAAAAAATGAAACACTGTAAAAGCTTCAAGTGTTACTAAAACTGGAAATGAATTTCATGCTGTTTTTGGACCTTGCGCCATTAAACCCAACCAACCAACCATGCATGTTGTCATCATGTTACATCAAGAAATTACAGATACATAATAAATTACAAAAAATACATTCTGTTGTAGTAAACAACAGTTCGTTACATTTATCATCATACCAGCTCCTAGGTTTTGATCATTTATGCTTGGTGGTATCAGAACAAAATGAAGCTAACATTTAACTTTCATAAACATTGAAATCTAGTTACTAGAAAAGTATTAAGATTATGTTGTTGTTACTTATGAGACATGAACAAGTCAAGCTTGCTATTCCATTGGCTATATGAATTTAAGTCAATAGGATGCATCTTTTGCTTAACCAGAGAACCAAGAAAGTAAAAGTACGACTTTGCTCTAAAATCCTCAGATAGATGGCGCCACCAGAGGATCCACTGCCTCAATTTTGACATTGATCTGAAGGGAGCTGAAATTTTCTCCAGACTCTTACACCCATGGTAATTGCTCAACAACCGACCATAAGACAGATTCCACAGATTTAACAAGCACATATATTGCATGCACTCAGTGGGTCTTTGGCTGCATTGGGAATCAAAACCCATCCTTCTGGACGGAAGGCTGATGCCCCAACCACTAGGCTACCAAGGCCCATTAAGTTATAGTAGTCAAAATTGTATAAAAACAATTTTGAAAAATATATCCTAAAAGAAAAACAAATTATGTAATTTAGAATAAAGTCATTTTAGATAAAATTATTCTTTTAAGATTCCTAGAAAATTATCATTTTATAAGGAGATAGCAGCATTTTATTATTTAATTAATAACCCATTAATTTATCAAACTCAGTAATTGTATTTTATCTGATATAGAAATTTATTAACAGAAATTCATGATTTGAAAATTTACTACTGAATCAAAGAAAAAAGAATTTAAAGTGAACATTTTTTTTAAATGCAATGTTCTAAATTTTCTGGCAATTTTCCATTCTTAAAAATAGTTGAATTTAATGAACATTTCATGTTTACTTTTTGAATAAACAAATCTACAAGAGGAAAACCAAATAAACCATGATATTACACATATAATTTTAAACAAAAATTTTAATGCTCCATCAATTTTTTTTAATTACTAACTACTAGCCTTGTTACATGATTGTAATACATTCCAAAGACATTATATCACTCCACATTCTTACAGATTTTATAACTTACCCCAATATTAATATTCACATACATTTAGTACTTTTTTATTTTTACCTAAATTCAATTGTAATTCATAATTCAAGAAGTAGTCAATTTTTTAAGACTAAATATATTTTCTGCTTTTATAAGCTGCACAAGGATTATGTTATTTCTAATAATAATTTTTATTATTTGCTTCACAATTATACTTATTATTTTCAAAGATAGCTAAATTTATCAGCTAAACACTCTTAGGAATTATTCTAGATCTAAGCAGGGCATTCTATTGATAGTGTATCATAATACTTAAAATCAATTATTAATTGTGAAGTAAAAATGTTTGAATTTAATAACACATAAATTAGCAAATTCATCTTTCATTAAAAGGAATATAAAACACAAAAGCAAGCAGTGCAGAAGTTCATTTATAAATTGTAGATACCCTACGTAAAACTAATTTTATGGAATATTGCATTATATACCACCTGACATTGTAATGTATATAAAAACTTATTGGAATAGAAATTAAGGGGAATAGTTTATAAACCAATGCCTAACTAAGAAATCATTGGATTAAGCAATTATTTTGAATCCTTATATTTGGAAATTAGTAATTTTCTACATATAGAGCAGTTATTTCTGTTTCAATATTCTTTTTCTTTGTCTAAAATTTGATTTTGTGATGAATAAGACTAACAATAATATTATAAATTGAGCTGTTTTTCTCTTCTTAATTCATTTCTAAAATCTAAAGGATATAAATACATATATTTTATAATTTTTATTTTTTCTATCAAAAAAGTTAAAAATTTCAAAAGTTTTATAATTACTTGGTTAAGATAATTTTCTACAGAAATGTTATTAAGTTTCAGAGAAAAGTTTTCTCTTGAATGAAATTAAAACTGTAAATAAGAGAAATTGAAATAAACCTGATAATATATATATATATATATATATATATATATATATATATATATATATATATATATATATATATATATATATATATCAGTAAAGTAATGTATTTTTTGAATGAATTTAGAAAGCTGGATATTATATGTATCACCCTATTGACCATTTTTGCCAGAAAATATGTTGCCAAATGTTGTAAATTTTAGTAGTATCTTTTCAAAATGTTAAGCAAAAAACAGTAGCTAACCTATATCTTTATTGTAATAAATGGATAAAACTTTATTTTTTATTCACATTTAAATTTTTTAATCATAACTTTTAAATTTGCATCTACTAAAAATAAAAAATGCCTTTCAAATTTAAAGTATATAAAATTTGAGTGTGGAACTAATTACAGCATTTGGTACTAAATTGAATATTTGGTTACTGTTTCCACTGAAATATTTCACAAGACATTGGATAATACATAAATAAAAAATATAGTGCTATAAATGTAATTTTGGCAAGAAGCACAAAGTTATTTGACATTTAACATATTTAATAAAATCAGCATTAAGCAGTATCCTGATAAATATAAAAAATATTAAAGGAAATCCAAATTTGAAAAAAATTATTTTATTTAAATTAATTGGATTACCAAATGTTTGTTTTCATATAAATTCTCATTTCAATTTTTATTTTGTCATAGAAAATATAATCATAAATTAAAAATTCATGTATGCTAACAAAAACATAAAATATACGTTCATGAAACAGCTCATATAGAGTGATTACTAAACAGAAACATATTTCTTTGCATAGAAAAAAATAGTCAATGGGATAAAATATAAACATATTTTATGAAATATATTAGAACATAAATTTCCTCAATCAGAACTTATTTCATAATTTAATTAGAATTAGCTAACATTTTAATATTTTTATGAATAACACTTTTTACATTGCAATAAAAAAGGACAGCTATATTTTCCCAGCATTAACAGTAAAGACTATTTTTACAATATTTCTTCTCATGTTCTTTTAATTATATTTTATATCCTCTTATAAATTAGATTAACCATATAAAAACAATGCAGTTGTGACTTTTAGAGAAAAGCTGAGTAATTTTTTTAAAAATAACCTAAACTTAAAAAGAAAAAATAAATCTGTTATGTTTAGTGTAGTGAAGCATCCTCAGAATCTGATTAATTTTTCTGCCTTAAAAATGAATAAGCAAAGGAATTTGAAAACATATTGGTTTTTAGTAGTTGGTGTGAGAAATTATATTTACAAAAGTTATGTGTTAATCTAATTTTTGGACATTGAAAATTATTGAAAACATGAAAAATAAAATGCAAGCATATAACACAAGAGTAAAATGAACTAAATAACTGTTCAGTTTATAATATAAAGCTAAAATTTTACAGCAATTTTTGAACAGAAACATTAAGAAATTCTATTTACACACAACTTCTGAAAAAACTATCATATTCAGATTTAGGTGTATTTGCTCTTTTTAAAGATATCCTTACAATATGTTCTTGGTTAATTTGTTAGAGAAATACCTTATAACATGTATCATAGAAAAGTCTTCCTTGTTTAAAGAAATTTTGAAATCGTAAAATAAATTATGCTCATAATTAGCAATTTTTCAGATTTTTTAGATAAAAAAAAACTTTAGTGTTTTGATTTGAAGTCGAGATCAGAATCACTGAGAATAAGGTGATGAATGAAACATTATGCTTATACCAACTTCAGTATTTTCTACCTAAATATCAAACTGGATTTTCTTCAAGGACTTACCACACTGGGATCCTAGGATAGTTAATATTTAATAAGAAGTTAAACACGAAGTTTTGTTCATGTAAAATGGATAATTTTGTAATTTGAAAGTAGAGAAATTCAATCGGAAAAGTAAAGTGATTGATTCATCATCATAGACAGAGATGGAACTAAAGAAATGAAAAATTAAAAATGTAAAACTACACGTAATGGAGGAATAATTTCTTTTCAGAACGTTTTAAAGATTATGTAATCATTTAATGTTATATATTAATTTTTAAAAATTATTGTAGAAAATTTAATATTAACAATTTCCCCTTTTCTTTGTACTAGCAACTATGTTATTTGGGTGGTGAGTGGTGTATGTAGCGTAACCTCTATACATATCATAATCTTTATTTCTACAACTTTATGTACTCAGGAAGTAAACGAATTCTCATTTTTAGTGATAGTCAAGCCGCTTTAAAAGCGCTCAGTTCTAAATCAAATCTAAAATGATTTTGGAATATAGAAACCTTACAGAAGTAGCAACTAGAAACAAGGTGATCCTTGTATGGGTGGCAGGGCACAAAGGTATCGAAGGTAATAAAAGAGCTGATGAACTTGCTAAACAAGGATCGTCTTTTGCTCGCATCGGTGCAGAACCTTTTGTTGGGATCAATTTGAAGACCGCAAAAACCAATGTTCTTAGATGGGAAAAACGGAAGATGTATGAATCATGGAGCGACACTCCTGGTCAAACCCACGCTAAAAGTAAGTTCTGTGGATCATCAGCGAGGATTGCCTCTGAAATTCTAAGATGCTCTAGGTAGTGTTGCAAGGATGGGAAAAAACCCGGTTTTTTTCCGGGAATAAACCGGGTTTTTTCTCATGGAAATTTTGAAAATTCCCGGGAATTTTCAAAATTCCCGAATTTTTAAAATTGGGGAAAATTTTGAATTCTCTTAAAAATTTATAAGTTTGTAACTATTAAAACCACATAATATATTTAAAAAGATATATTTTAATGATTTCTACTTTTATTTATGGCAATAGAAATTTCTGAAAATATTTTGAAAAGGATGACAGCCATTTGTCAAGATAGGAGAGATTTCTAGTTGTGTTCATATCAATTCTTATTCGTAATGTTTATTATTTGAATGTGTATTTTTTTAAATTTTTGGACAGAAATCGCTTATATATGCTGTCTTTCAATATATATGATATATATATTCCTTGAAAAATATTTCTCAAAAATATTATTCTACTATTTATAAAATGTTAAATTAAACGCAGTAGATTAGATTAATAACTGATTTTAAAATTGCATGCGAAATATTTTTTATAACGTCAATCGTTAGTGTATATAGATATTCATTTTGTTTTTCATTAGATATCTGGAGTTACTTTTGATCAATTTAAATAAAAGTAATAGTCTGGATGTACATTTATAGTTTGAAACATTCAGAAAGTAATTTTTAACTATTATGCTTTTGTTTTCTGTGGTTAAATCGTGTTAAAATATCTGTTTATCGATTCAGATTTTGAACAAATTGTGTACAAAAAGACAATCATTTTCTCTTGCCATCAAAAGTAATGATGTGAAGTATACTGATAATTTTATTTGGCATTCTTAACAGGCAAGAGTTTTTTTCTTTTGCAAGTTTTTTATACATAGATATACTTCATAAATGTTTATATAATTGCTGTAGGATTTATTACATGTGTACTTTCTATAGAATACTGATTAAAAAAAACCTTCGTTACAAAACTGATTGTTCATAGATTATAATAAATACTTATTAATTTTAGTGGAACGTTTTCCCAATTTTTTATTGTTATATTTATTAAAGTTTATAAATTTGGTGTTTAAGATTTGAAAAATATCTGAACTTTAATGCTGTCACATAAAAAAATGTCTTTGTTTAAAATTGCTAATTATTTGCTAGTAATAAAGAAGCAGAAAAATGCTCTTGATATTATTCCTTATCAAAATGAAGCTATTTTTCATTCAAAATGTTGGCTAGAAATTAAATAGGAAAACTAGATTTAACTAAGCATGTTGGATCTCATTACTAGTTAATTTAATTGTTTATTAACAATTTGACAAATCAGTAATTTTGTTGGACTACATGGCAAGAATATTAAATTTCATTCATTACTATGGATCTTTTAAAATTTAAATATGCATGTTAGTTCCAATAATTTTAGATTTGTAGAGATTTATATCATCATTTTGCTTTTACTGAGAAAATTAGGAGTTAAATAGTGGCATTTGAAGTTACTCTTAAAATTTTCATGAGTGTTTCTTATAATAAATGAATGTGACTTAGTCCAGTTTGCATCAATAATAAACTTTTTTACCAGTATTGTAGCTGTTAAATCCTGTTTGTCCTAACTAGCAGAACCTGTTTCCTATGAGCATTTGCAATTTCCTCTTTTTCGACATCTTGAGATATCGGTTTCCCATCTTTTAGGTGTATTTGATGATTTTTTTCAATAATTTGGAAAAAGTTAAATTTTAACTTGATTGGATACTATTTATAATCGTATTTAAATTATTCCATAGTATAGCTTTTGTGTTTATTACATTATAGTTAAAAATTAACTATATATAGATAATAGATAAAACTTTTGATTTTCACCATAATTTCAACCAATTTCATTTTGATTAATTTGTGTGAGCTGAAAAGTGCTTTTAAAAATTCTGCTTAATTAAAGGATTATGTCATATAGAGATGTTTATGTATGTATATATATATGCAGATTACATCATTTCATAATTTTAAATATGTATACACACATAACATAATCAGGGGCTTAGTGAATCGAGATTGTTTCTCAATTCAAAAATGTGGCTTGTGTATTTTCACATAATTATTATCAACTATTACAGAATATGTTGATGGTTGGTAATGACACACTTATATGAGATTGTAAATAATAATGTTGATATGTTAAATGTTACTTCATATAAGAGTTTTTAAAAATTCTAAATTTCATTGTATTTTATATTTATCCCAGAAAAAAACAAACGTTTCATCTATGTATTTGAAATTTTTTAAAGAGAGCTGAAGTTCACAAGTCTTCCTTCTGACAGTATATCTATGACCAACATGCATTGATTTACAATGCATTTAAAATTCTGGAAACTTGCTAATTTTAAAATGATCAAGGATCAGAAAGGAGGTAGGATATTGTTTATAATACCTCACTACTAGGATTTATACCTTTCAGCATTACAAGGGCTTAAGTTTCGACACATTTATATCATTGGTCATCATGTTGGTGTTGCATCGTGAAAGTAGTAGTATAAACATTGAAAAACTAATATTTTTAAACTTTTATTTAAGATATTTAGTGTCATTTGCTTGTTTTAAATATAGTATTAGTGTTACAGTAAAATATGTAGCATCAATTTTATACATTATTTATAATAACAATTTTTGTTATATCCACTTCAGTTGTCATGTTGAACAATTATATTCATAAAAACCAATCAGTATTTATTAAACAATATTTTTATATTTGTAAATATTAGATATTTTCTACCATATAAATAATACTTAATTTTATTTCACAAGGTACCAGGTATAAACATATTTAGATGGGATCTTTTTATTGTGCAGATTTCTAAGTGCATCTGTACAATTTTTAAAATCCTTTCTGAACAAATTGTTTATTGTTACTTCAAGTTTTTGAGTTGGAAATATAATTCACAAAATTACAGATTTGTCAATTGTCCTAAAATTTTTGTATTATGTACAAATTTTAACCTTGTGTGTAAAAATTCAAGTTGAACTAAATCTTAAAAAATATAAGTTTTCAAGTTTTTATAACAAGATTGTAGAAAAATAACACCTATTTTTTTTATATCAAACTGGCATTAATATTTTCAGAGCTAGTATTTTAACCAAATTTTCTTTTGAAAAGAATAACACATTTCAGACTATTTATGAAAAGCAAGATGCATTGAATTAAAAAATAATTTGAATTTATAACAAGATTAATGAGTGCAAAATGTTAAAAAAGCAAAAACATTTTTTTTTCAGAATTTATTTGCTTGGCTTTCATAAATTATTTTCATATCATAAAATTATTTCCATTTCTAGTTCTAAAGTCTGAAAAATGGAAATATTTTCAATGACACAGATTATCAATAATTTTCTAACTCACCCACATTTTCTACCTTATCATTTAGAAATGATGAACAATAGTTTAAAAAGATTTTAACTATTGTTCATCATTTCTAAATCATTTTTAATGTTGTAAAAAATTGGTTTGAAAAACTCAATGAATTACTCAACTGTAGATATATTGTAATTGTATAAATTAATGTATCAGATCCTTGCAAAAGATAAAAAAATTGTTTTATGTAAAGTCTGCATTATATATTGTACTTAAAAAAGTGTTAATTAATCTTAAAATATAAAAGAAATTTTTTTTAAATATTTCATATAATAAAAGAAAAAGTTTTATTCATGATTACATTTGTGGATAAAATTTTTTCATAAATTCATTATTTTTGTGTCTTAAATAGATTTTGCAAATTAAGTAGCTACAAATGTGACTTTTTAATAAATTGTTAATAATTTAAATATTGAGTTTGTCAATTTAAATAGTTACAAATACTATTAAGAAACTGCAAATAAAGATATCTATAATTGGAATGGAATTACATTTGCTGTTTCAATGCTACTCAAAATTACACGCAAATTGTAATAATGCTTTGACGCTTGCTTATTTCATAGGATTTTTGTCACATTAATTCCTACTAGATGTGATTTAAATGATGACTCGCTGTAAGAGCTTTTTTTGTTCACAACTTACATGTCACCTCACCACATACTTTCATTTACATATTGGTTAAATTTGTACAACATTTACACATATTCAGTTGAGAAGTAGTACATGAAACAGTATTTTTTTCTCTATCATTGATAAATTAAAAATTTGTCAATTAGAAGTCAAAACAAAAGTGAAAGCAATTTGCTTGACTTTATTTTTAAATCATCAATTTTCAGTTTATTACAAAGACTGAAAAATGAAGTACAACCTTACTTTTATCAAATAATTTGTTTTTAAGAAATTTAGTACATTAAAATCAAAGTGAAATAATTTTTTTTTGAAAAATAAAGCCATTTCGAAAGAATAAAAAACAAATCTAGCATATAAAGAATGATCGGAAAAAATAATAAAATTTTTACAACTTAAAAGAACTGAAAATGGAATAATAGAAATGAAGAAAAGAATCATTGTTTGTTACAGTGAAACAATATTATTTTTGGTCAAATAACAATTTTCAGTTTATTTTCATAATTTCATTAAATATATATTTGTGAGAAACGTTGGCTTCCCAACAATCTTAGCGACATATCTCGCCATACATACACCGATGTAAAAATATCCCCTAGGGATGAAATTTTTCAATACTATATTTTTTACAATTTTAATGTTCAGAGATAATGCTTTCCACTGCTTTTATGAATGCTTATTGTAGAAAATAAAATTTCAGTATCAAATTTTACTTCACTTCGCTTCATATATATGCGGGGAAAAAAGAATCTCTAAACGAAATATGATTGGCTGAGTTTATTCCCTCAAAATTCCCAATATTCCCCAAAATTCCCGGTTTTTTCCCAAAATTCCCGAGTAAATTCCCAAGCTTCAAAATTCCCGGGAATTTTACATCTCTAGCTCTAGGCAGAAGATACGTTTAATCGTAGGCTTCCTAACTGGGCACTACTATTTCAGAAAACACCTCCATAAAATGGGACTGTTTCAGCAAGACCCTATCTGCAGGAAATGTCATACGCAGGAGGAAACAGCGAAGCATATCATTTACGAATGCGAGGTTCTTGCCCTCCCTAGATTAATTTCTTTTGGCATCATCCATACTAGAGAGTTACACCTAGACTCCATTAAAGGACTCGGACTTTATTAATAAAGTGGGTGACCTGAGCAACTGAAACTAGGAAACATTGGGTTTGGAGTTAACAGTACAAAATGCTGATAAAAGCAGAGGTGTCCAATGACATACAAACCCAACTCTAAGAGAGAGAGAAAACACAGAAATATCGCTGGCTGTTGCTCTGGATTGGAATGATACAAAATATTGGTTGATGGAGCAAAAATCTCTTTGATGTTTTAATTTGAGGTAAGAAATACACTCAGAATAAAATAATTTCTTAAATTATATTAAAACAGATGACGAATTGTAAAACGTTTTTTGGATAAGGTAACGCATTTAATTATAACAAAAAACATATTCAAGACTCCTTTTAACCTTGTGAATGATTGAATGCAACTTTATACTTTCTGGCAACAGGTAGAATGTAAGAAGATTTAAAAATTACAGCAATTATTTCTCCAAACATTAGGGCAAATAATACAGATAACGTGAGTCAATTATAAAAGTTCTCCGTAAGAAATAATTGAAAATAAAAGTAATTCTTAAAAATTGATTTTCTAAATTATGGTTATTATAAAAGCTTTAAAACTAAACTGGATTGAATAAATTAAACTTAAATTAAATTAAACAAAGTAAGATGATAATCACTTAGTTTAAATGGAATTAATAATGTAAAAATTCATTGTAGTTCATTAACTGAATTATAATATTTTAATACAAGGAAAAAATCAAATAGTTTTAAACATTCTCTCTCTCTAATTATATTTTTTAATCATATTTCATTGTGTGAGCATATAATAATAAACTATGGTATGAACTTATCATACAGACAACAATTTTTTTCCAATTTTTATCATTCATTGTTTTTCATCAATTTATATATATCTTACAATTTTTCCTACGTTTTCTTTTTATTTGATTGGTGTAATCAATTGATCCTAACTTTCTAAAAATAAGAATCATCTTTGTATGCTTATGTAAATTTTTGTATTATTTGTGTCAGAAACATTTTAACAAATAAAACGGAAACTGCGAAATTTTCAGTAAACATTATTTTCCCAAGTGTCGCCAAAAATACTTTACAATCCTATGGGATGAGGCTTGCGACAGCAGGAAGCTACTGTTTACTTCCTGTAATGACCCCCACAGTGGAAGAAAAATCAGACTACAGCCCACCATACAGCCCCATGCGCAATACAACCTTCTGCGTGTCATACAGATCTAAATTCAGAATCGTATCGAGTATTACCTACACCCCTAGGGGGTGTGGGTATTACGGACTCTATTATTCTCTTCCAGATGGGTTGAAAAGTGAATACTTATTTCCGATTCTCATTAAGATTCATGAGAAAAAATCGCTACACATTTAGATTACAATTTATTGCTAAATGATTTTTTTTGATAGAATAAAATTGAATTTTGTAAAAGTGGAATTGTTGTTGTTGTCGTGTGCCAGCTAGACTGGCATTATGGGGTGCGCTTCTCCAGTTTTCCAGCTGAACCTTATTTTGGTGTGGAGTCCGACTTCCTCAGTACAACAATGCCATAAGTATCCGTTTATAGGGTAGGCAACCATTCATACAAGGAAAGAACAAAGACAGGAGAGATAGAGACAGAAAGTATATCCATGCCCGAATCGGGATACGAACCCAGGACCTCCTTATCCGCAGTCAGGCAGCTAACCACTAGACAAGTTGGGCGGCTAGAGTTGAATTGAATGAGGCAAGCAGAGCATTCGAATAAATGAAAAGGGGTCTTCTTAAAAATAAGGAATTTTGATCAATTCAATGTAACTCAGAATTACAAAGTATTTGATGTGCTTAGTGACAGCGAAACGTCTCGTCCAATTTTGATTTCATGAAAATCACGCAAAAATACAAGAATTATGAGATTTAAAACACATATATTTTACAATGGAATATTTCGGTGAGAAATAATTTGCTTTATAAAAACATTCGTGCTGTATTTTCTTAGAGGATTCAGATACAGCACAATGAATGCCTGTTCACATTAAAATACAGAATTATGAGGAGATTATTGTGTTATATTAAGGCAAACATCATTGACACAAAATCTGTCGACATCAAGCACTTTATTGTCTTTTCTTTTACTCATATACAGCCATACTAGTTTTCCACTCGTATACAAAAGCAGAACTTACTCTCGACAACGGATCCTTTTATAAGGTTTATGAGAATTTCGTTGGTGCGACGGCGCAAAAAGCTGGGATTCACCGCACTCCCATTAAAATGAGCTAAATATACACTATTAAGTTATGCATAAAATATTTTATTGAATGATTCATTCTGATTTGAATAGAAATTCAAATGAAGTGTATGTGAAGCTGAATGTAGTTTAGATATAAATGAATTTTGAGCTAAGACGCTCAAGGGATGTTAAGCGTAACATTCCATGTATGAAAATGAGAAATGCATTTTACTGTGTGAGGCAGAAATAGTCAGATTAAATTCTCATTCCGATTTTTATAAAGTTTAGACATTAAAAAAATTATTGCAATAAATTCAATATGATGATTTAACATCTAAAAGAGCTCCAGTGGCTCAGTAGCTTCACGCCGCTTCCCGTAAGCTCAGTAAAGTGAAGCATCATTTGCCGTGGGCAGTGGTTGGGAGGATGACTACGGTGTACTCTCCTTCACTGGGTTGCTGGAACTCCGTGGGTTGGGGACGTGTCTACGTTAATCTGTGACGTCCAAAGTCCTTCCGCTGGTGTGGCGTGGAAGTGGAAAGGAGGGTGCCAGCTCAGGTATGGCCTCGTCCCCTAACCGTGGTTCAAAATTACGAGGCACCTTAAAAACAGCAAAGTCGTACTTTCACTTTCGTGGTGCTCTGATCCAAACGAAAGACGCTCTGTATTGACTTAATTCGCATTGCCAAAGGCATAACGAGCTTGGCTTGTCCAAGTGTCATAAGCAACAACAACAACAACACCTAAAAAATGTGTCTCTATCATACTGCAGGATATGTACAAGAATTATTCCAAGAATGCAAAAAGTGTAAATTACATATCATAGGTTCATGTGGTAAGACAAAGCCATTCACGTTACATTGCTCCAAGTTTGATCCCAGAGATTGTTGGATAACATTTTTGCATTTCTGCATGCATAACAGTTGGAATAGGTGCTTGGGAGATTTTCTGGTTTCCTCCCTTGTGACCAAGTCCTCCCGGAGGAACATTCTCAGGGTGGATGTTACAATGTCTTACAACAGCATCAGAATCTGTTAGGTTGTCCACTATTCGTATAAAAAAATTTGCCTTTGAAGGTTCCTATTGATAGGTCTTCGTTCTTCGCAGCAGGTAATTCTGAGTTTGATCTCAGCTCTGTGGCAATGGTTGCGGAGTGACTATTTGCTGCATGTACGTCTGTTGGGTGGGTGCATGTGACAACTCTTTATGGGACACTCTCTATAAAAATCTTTCCTAAAAGATAGCACGCAGTGGATATATAAATGTCTAGCGGATTTCAGTTATTAAATTATTTCATATATGATAGGAAAATATCAATGCCGAGAAGTCACCTTGGACTAGTGGTAGAGCTTGTTTTTATGAGAGAGGAGTCTTGAAATCGATCCCAGCCGCTATTGAACGATGGAAATGGATGGATATAAAACATCTGTCGAGATGGGTGTTTCCCAGATTTCTCCCTTGCAATATGTAAAGGTGGTCCATTAATTTCATGGAAGGTTTACTTAGGCGACTAAATGTCAAAAGCCAAATAATTTACATTCTCTTGATGTTATGCTTTCCAGTAACCATTGTTGAGCTCCAGTGGCTCAGTAGCTTCACTCCGCTTCCCGTTAAGATCAGCAAAGTGAAGCATCATTTGCCGCGGGCAGTGGTTGGGAGGGTGACCACGACGCATTGTCATTCACTGGATTGCTGGGGACGTGTCCACGTTAATATGTGACGTCCAAAATCCTTCCGCTGGTTAGAATGGGTGTAAAGAGGAGGGTGTGATCTTGTCACCTGACCGTGGTTTAAAATTACGAGTATTCCACAAACCTGTTAACCTTAAGATACCATCCGGGATTCACCTGCACCGCTATGTATGTAACTATTGTTGGCTCTACCAGTTAGCGGAGACTGCGTCATTTAGAAATAGGTACAAAACAGGAGATATTCGAATACTTGACACGCCACCCTTAGGCGTAATATTCTACTTGAAGGACATTGCTACTACGACCTATTTAATAAGCTCCAGTCACCTTGAGTAAGATGAATTCGGGATTTGTAGTCAGGTTTGAACTTACAATCTCTGTGAATGAGAATGACATCCTAACCAACCAGTTCACTGCCTATAAGAGGTACCAAATATCAATTTCTTTATCCTTCCATAATACAGGATTGAACCTTGAACTTTATACTATTGGACCACGAAAATTATATTAGATATAGAATTTGTAATAATGCAATGCAAGGAAACGCTTGGTGATTGATAAAAATTAATTTAAAAATAGGTGTATACACAAAGTAGCAATTACTTTTATCTGTAAATTCATTGAATATTATAAAAATATTATAATAGATTTATTAAAAAATCTTTAGATGTAATCTAATATTTATTGATTGCGTTCTATATATTTTTTAATTAGTTTCCATTAAAAACTACCTTAATATTATCTAAATATTTTTTTGAATCTCCTTTATTTAGAAAATAGCTCAGGAATTTATACAAGCTTTCGTTTGCAATGAATTATACCTCCTCACATAAGAGATTTTGGGTTCCATTCTTACTTTGAGTGGAGTAGTCTTCAATGGTTCTGAATTTTTCTCATTAAATAAAACCTGGTCGGATTAAGCTTTGTGAAGAAAACATTAACCGATATGAACTGATCAAACCAAAGTGGAACTATTTCACAGCAATTGGTTTCGATTTTTACCAAAAATGTTTTAAAGAGTTTATATAAATGTTTAATTTGAAATTTCAATTTGAACTTTCTAGTTCTCAAAAATAATGAAATTAAAATTTAAATTCACAATTTTAGATGAAACTAAATGCGTAAAAGAATACTTTTCTTTAGATACAACATTATTGAAATCATTATCATTTGAAAGTGATGGTAACTTGTGATATTAACAATTTTCAATGAAGGGAAATTTTTATAGTTTTATTAAATTATATCGATAGTTGAATATGACAGATATTTTTCGATGGTAAAGGTAGTGGTCTATCTTTTGCGATAAGATCCAGCTTATCAGCTAAGTACCAATTCTTATAAATTGGTATGAAGAGAATATTGTTTTCATTTATTTAAAATTAAAATCTGTGAAATATTTGAATCCAACAAACTTGCGGAATTCTGTAGCCCATTAAAAGCTGCAAGTTTCCCGAAAGAGCAAAAATATGGTAAACATTAGATGAATTCATTTAGAGTATAATATAATCTATTCAAATATCTGTATATAACATCGATGCAAAAATATTATGTATTTTATGTAACACTTTTATAAGATTATCGTTAAATAAATTTTGATTATCACATAATCACAAATAATAAAAATAAGTCTCTTATAAATTAGATTAACATATATATATATATATATAACACTAAATAAATAATTAAATTGAAAAAAATAAACTGTGAAATTTTGAAATATGAAGTTCTTGTTTTTCACTCTAAAGATATAATTAAAATATCTTGTAAAATAAAACTTCAAATTTTAGAAGAGAATATTACAGTTAAAGGAAACTTATTCCACTATGAGACGATTCAAGATTTGGTTTCGAGATATTTCAAAAAAACCCTACATGACGTTAATAAGTTTTCAATAATTCATACGGTAACAATCAAGATGATTTTTATACGATTTTTAAACTTGAACTCTAGAGACTCGATTGAAAGAGAGAATTTCAAATTTTATAATCGTCTTCCAAATCCTTCGTACTCGAGATATTTATTGATTGTTACAATAAAGGTAAAAAATTATGTTTCTATAGCCAAAAAAATAACCAAACAAAAATTACAAAGATCCAACCTTTCCTTTATATGATTACTTAACGCATAAAATTACTATCATAATACAATTAGAGCATGGCAAAATAATATAAGGAAGAAAATATTACTTGTGGAAATATCCTTCCTTATTTAAAAGAACTAAATTTTAAATATGGTTTCCTGAAGTAGAGAGTATCATACTTTTTCTACTTGCACAATGCAAACAAAAATACAATGCAGTGTATGCGTTTATCTATAGAATGAAGGGAATATGATATGAAGGCATTGAAATCTTATTTCCTGTGTGGGAAATTAAACCCACGTGACCCAATCCAGTAACTGCTGCTCTCCTCAGTAGTGATAATTTTCAAGGTTGACAACTCTTCGTAGTGCATAGATTCTTACGGGTAATCTTTTTACTGACAAAAAGGTCATAAGTTCGGTCTGTCGGTGGGGGTATAGCTCGAAGTATGTCTAAATATGGTGTTGCAACGACAAAGCAAGGAAAGAAAAACCTCATTTCTACTGAATAAATTTATAAACAAGCGAACTTACCTTATTTTCCCTTGAAATGAGTGAGGAAAAAAGGTTTTCCTCGTCTTATATTGTTCTCGTCTTATCAATAATCATTCAAACGGTTGCTAAGAGATAAACTTCCATTGAACTTGTGCTAATTATATTTTTTGAGGCTCCCGTTTTTGTTTGTTTCCAGTCAGAGTGAAGAGGCGATACTTTTCCTCTTTTGTGTGCCAACCACGGGTAGAAATATTATCAGGAAAAATAAGTTTATTCCAAACATCTCATCTTTAACGTTACAAAATTACTCTGAAGCTAAAATAAAATATTATTCATTTCGATTGGTATATTGTGGTGTTTTGGTATGAAAAAGCTCATTAGTTTTAAGACTAATGCACAGCAATATCAAATATTTTTAATATTAAATATTAAGAGTCACGCATAATAAGTAATTGTGATAATGACTATGTTTGATTATAATATAATTCATTTGAAACCATTTATAACTTATTATAGTGAATTAAAAGTTTATAGTAAAATGTTAGAATATTTATAGTAATTTTTTGATGATTGGGCAACAGAAAGTTTAGAAATTATACTTTCGAAGGCATGTATATATATAGGATTCTCAAACTTATATATATATATATATATATATATATATATATATATATATATATATATATATATATATATATAGAAAATACTTTCTCTTAATTTACTTACATTTTAATTAATTTTGGGGGAAAATAAATTTTTAGGTTAATATCTTTTGGCATGATTGTAGAATTTTCTAGTGATAGTTCTAGAAGAAATCCCTTTGGATTTTGAAGGGTAATAATGCCGTATAAAATGTTGCTTATTTTACCAACACTTTTAAGTTCTGTTGTGTCGCTATGTTAATCACATATCAGCCAATATCCATTATAGAGATTGTAGAAATTATGTTTGGAGATAATTTTGTAAAACAATTGCAGTCTATACCTTTTTCAAATGATACTGTTGCCTGTTCAATTGCTGATATAGCTGAAGCTGTAGAGTGTCAGCTTTTGTCGAAGTTGCGTGACAAATTGTTTTCAATACAGCTCGATGAGGCAATAGATAGTAATAAAGATGCTCATTTCATTGCCTATGTTAGATTTTGTGATGATTTGTCAGCAGTAAAAGAATTACTTTTCTGCAAACCAATAGAACTCAAAGCAACAGCACTCACATTATTTGCTATCTTAAATGATTTTACGAACGAGGCAAACATAGAATGGAAAAATTGCGTCGGAATATGCACCGATGGTGCTCGATCCTATGTCCAGAAGATTTTAAAGTATTCAAGCTCTTGTGAAACAAAAATCACCACAGTTCGTCTGGACAAATTGCATGATCCACAGAGAAGCTTTGGCTTCCAAAGAAAAGAATCCTGGTTTGAATATTGTGTTAACTACGGTTGTAACCGTAGTAAATTATATAAAAATGAGACTCCTGAAATTAAGAATCTTTTCTGCACTTTGTAAAGACATGGGTGTAGTACATTCAGCGTTACTATTTTATTGCGAGGCAAGATGACTATCACGAAAAAATTTTTTGCAACGTGTTTATGAATTAAGAGAAGTAATCGCCGTTTTTCTATAAGAGGAAAACAAACCGGAAGCTGAGAATTTTCGGGATGGTTTATTTGTGATGAAATTGAGCTACATGTGTGTGGTTCACATATTCGAGATATTAAATAACTTGAATCTTCAACTGCAAGGAGCAAATACATATATTT